>SOZL01001521.1:0-44541 GCA_009733165.1 Naja naja
GTCCGTGCATGCACAGACAGTCATGCTTTCGGTCATGACCAAATCGGGTTGCAACCTTAGTCCTGGAATGGATTACAGTCGTGACCCCATGTTCCACTGTACTATCCTGGAAATTTACCTCAGCTGTTAGGTCTCGTATGACCGTGTTATTTTATGCTGTTGTGTTTTTATTTATTAGTTGAATAATTACAATAATTATAAATAGCTTTTCTGCCCGGAAAAGCAACCTACTATTAAAACAATGGGTGATAAATTTAGAAATAAAAAGTTTAGTGGAGTATGAAGAATAAGTAATAAATGTTTGCCTGTAATATCTGGTAGAAGAGTTGGAGGAATGGTTATGGTGAACCACTGTGGAAAGAAGGGAAAGAAACGCATCTTGAGCCTATGTCAAAGGCCCACCATGGCCATGCCTACCCCTGGACACACACCCACAGGCACCCCAGCTCTCCGAGGTCAAACACAACCTGATGCGGTCCTCAATGAAACCAAGTTTGACACCCCTTAGGGGCGGGATTCAAAAATTCCAGCAAGCGGTTCGCTGCCCGGTTGCTGGGTGGGCGTGGCCATGGTGGGTGTGGCCTACTGGAATTTCCAGTTCGGCTGTTTTTTGCCTTTCCCAGAGTCCGGAGGCTTCCCTCAGGTCTCTGGGAGGGCCTCTGGAAGCTGGAAACAGGCCTGTTTTCGGACTTCTGGAACTTCTGGTTCGGTTGTTTTTGACCCTCCCAGAGCCTCCACGCAGACCCTCCACTTACCTGCATCCAAAACGGGCCATGTGGAGACTCCGGGGAGGGGAGGGATGGGTAGGGCCAGCCAGTTGGTTCAACTCCTGGTTCGGTGAACCAGATATAAATTTAACATCCGGTTCACCCAAACCAGGCCGAACCAGCTGAATCCCACCCCTGCCCCTTAGCTTGTTGTCTCAGCCCTACTTTGAGAAGGCAGCCTGACACCTGAGTCCAGGTAAGTCCTCAACTTAGGACAGTTGAGCCCCACATTTCTGTGGCTAAGCGAGGCCATCCTTAAACAAGTTGCGCCCCATTTTATGACCTTCTCTTGCCATAGTGAAGCGAATCACTGCAGCCGTTAAGTGAACCGTGCAATTGTTCAACGAATCTGGCTTCCCCCATTGGTTTTGGCCATCGGAAGGTTACAAAAGAGGAATCACGACCCAGGGACACACTGTGGCCATCATAAATACATACCGGTTGCCAAGTGGTCCAAATTTTGACTCCATGAGCCTCAGGATGACAAATGGTCGTGAGTCACTTTGTTCAGGGCCGTGGTCGTTAAGTGTATAAAAACAGTCCTAAGTCACTTTTTTTCAATGCTGCCGTATCTTTGAATGGTCACTAAAGGAACAGCTGTAAGTCGACGACGAGCTGTAGACCACAGTTCATTTAGTGGTCATTCAAAGAATGGTGGCGCTGGAAAAAAGTGACTTAGGACCGTTTTTATACATTTAATGACCACGGCAGCAGCCCCATGGTCACCTGATCAAAATTCAGGCGCTTGGCAGCTGATTCATACTTACGACGGTCGCAATGTCCTGGCGTCAAATGATCCCCTTTTGCAACCTTCTGACAAGCAAAGTCAAGGGGGAAACCAGATTCACTTAACGACCGTGTTCCTAACTTCACGATTCCAGCTATTCGCTTAACAACTGTGGCAAGAAAGGTCATAAAATGGGACAAAATTCACTTAACGTGTATATATATCTCACTTAGCAATAGAAATTTGGGACTGAATAGTGGTCGTAAGTCAAGGACCACCTGTACATGGGGTGGATTCTTGTCTAAAACCCCAAGGTTGAAGTTGTAGGCCATTCCCCTGCAATTCCTGGAATTGGATCATTTATTTTTAAACGTTTTGGAAAGTCAGATTTTTCCGTGTTTACATAGCAGAGAGGTAGGCTGTCCTGCTCCAGCCAACACCCGTAACAGATTAACAGAGTTGGAAAGGACCTTGTAGGCCATCTAGTCCAACCCACGCACCCACCCCGCGCCCAAGCAGGAGATCCTACACCATTTCTGACAGAGAGCAGTCCAATCTCTTCTTGAAAGCTTCCAGGGATGAAGCTCCCACAACTTCTGAAGGCAACTTCTGTTCCATGGATGGATGGTTCTCACTGTCAGAAAATTCCTCCTTATTTCCAGGTTGAATCTCTCCTGGATCAGTTTCCATCCATTATTCCTTGTCTGGCCTTTGGGTGCTTTGGAAAATAGCTTGACCCCCCTCCTCTCTGTGGCAGCCCCTCAAATGTTGGAATACCGCTATCCTGTCTCCCCTGGTCCTTCTCTTCCCTAAACTAGCCAGGCCCAGTTCCTGCAAACATTCATTGTATGTTTTAGCCTCCAGTCCCCTCATCATCTTAGTTGCTCTTCTCTGGACTTTTTCTAGAGTCTCAACATCTTTTTTTATAATGTGGTGACCAAAATTGGATGCAGTACTCAAAGTGTGGTCTTACTAAGGCTTCATAGAGTGCTATTAGTTGTAAGTGTGAAAAACGGCCGTTAAGTCACTCTCTTCAGGGCTGTTGTAACTTTGAATGGCCACTAAACAAATACAGGTACTTACAACAGTTCGTTTAGTGTCCGTTCAAAGTTGACAACGGCCTGGAAAAAAAAGCGACTTACAAACGTTTTTCACACTTAACAATGGTTGTGGTCACATAATCAAACTTCAGACGCTTGGTAACCAGCTCTTACTTATGACGGTCACAGTGTCCCGGGGGTCACGTGATCGATCCCCCTTTTGCAACCTCCTGACGAGCAAAGTCAGCGGGGCAGCCGGATTCGCTTAACGACCGTGTGACTCACTTAACGGCTGCCATGATTCCCTTTTAACAACTCTGACAAGAAAAGCCGTAAGGAGGGACAAAACTCCCTGAACACGTGTGTTTCGCTTCGCCACATAAATCCTGGGCTCAATTGTGGTTGTAACGCGGGGACTTCCTGGAGTTGTAAGTCAAGGACTCCCTAAAGTGCAATTTTCTGGTTGTTGTTTTGTCCCCTCTTCCCGCAAAGGTATTACAACAGATTCCGGAGATTGTGAGAAGCAGCGGATCTGTCCTGGGTTGCACAAATCTACCGACAGGTATGTGATGTCCTTGCAGGGTGGGCAGCGTTTCCCTGTGACCTCCCCTCCCCACAGCATCTGATCTGACTGGATGGGCAAAGGAGGCAGAGGTGGTCAGTCAACGGGGCAGCTGCGGTGAATCCAGCAAGATGGGGGCCCCCATCAGAACCTGTTCTCACCCAGACTTCCCAAGAACATTTATTTATTTATTTATTTATATTTGATTATATATGCCCCACCTCCGGGAGGACTCGCTGCTCACAAAAGATATATATACAAAATAGATAAAAATCCAATCCAAATGTGAATAAAATACTAAAATACCCCACTAAAATCCCCAACCCCGCTCAATCCAGGCCGGCCTGTAAAAACAGCCAGGTCTTGAGATCACGACAGAAGGAGCGCAGGTCAGGGGCCAGACGTAGCTCCAGGGGTAGTTGGTTCCACAGTGTGGGCGCCCCCACAGAGAAGGCCCTCCCCCGGGGGACCGCCAACCGACATTGTCTGGCCGACGGCACCCCCAGGAGGGCCTGCCTGTGGGAGCGTACTGGGCGATTGGACCTCGATGCTGGTAGGAGGCGCTCCTGCAAGCACCCCGGACCCGAGCCATGCAGGGCTTTATAGGTTAACACCAGAACCTTGAACCTTACACGGAGGGCAACTGGCAACCAATGCAGACCGCGCAGGAGGGGTGTCACATGGGAGAATTGGGCCGCACCCATCACCATCATGAAATAGACTCCTCATCCTTTGCCCGTAATTGAGCCCCCAATTTTTGTTGCTAAGCAAGACAGTTATTAAGTGAATTTTTGCTCCATTTTACGACCTTTATGGTGCCCTGTGTGAACCACCGGGGGCTGGCTGGGGAATTCTACCACCTGAAAGGGGCCACGTTGGGAGACCCTCCATATATAGACAAACCCAAGCTCTCCTCCTGACAACCTCTGAAGGGCAAGTAAATCTCTATTTGCTAGCAGGGAGACAAATGTACAGGGAGTCCTCCACCTACGACAGTCCATTTAGTGACTGTTCAAAGTTATGATGGCGCCTGGGGGGGGAGGAAGCAACTTAGGGCCATTTTTCACACTTAACAACTGTAGCACCACCCCCTCAGTTACGTGATCCAAAACTCAACCACTTATTCTTGATTCTTGAATCCGGCAACTGATCCGTAGTTATGACGGTCACAGCGTCCCGGGGCTGGTGTGATCCCCTTTTGCGACCTTCAGACAAGCCAAGTTAAAGGGGAAGCCAGATTCACTTAACAACTGCTGTCACCAACTTAACAGCTGCAGGGATTCAGTTTAACAACAGTGGCAAGAAAAGTCGTAAAACGGGGAGGGGAATAAAATTTACTTTACAGGTGTCTCGCTTAGCAAGAGAATTTTGGATGCCATTGTGGCCGTAAGTCGAGGACTTCCTGTAATTGGGTTTTTAAAGTCTGCCTCGCTCTCTGCTTAAGGGCCGAGGCAAGGAAGACATCTGTGCCAGCTGGGCACCGCAACCTTGCCAGCTTTTCTTCCACTCCCACCCAAGTTTTTTTATTTTTTACACATATATCAATGTGTGAACAGTGTAGCCCCTGAGTGTCATACATTTTGATACAAATAAAATAGTATTAATCATATTTGTTTCATTTAACAAATGAATTATATATAATATAATTACATAATTCTAGTAATTACACATTTTTATTAAATTACAATCTTTCATTATTTAGTTATTCAATACTAGCTCAATACCTGTGCTTCACTACAAAACTATGTGGTCGGGCTTAGTGTTTGGGGAGGAAAATAATGGGAAAAAATTCCGCCTCTGCCTACCAGCATCCATCGGTATTCATCTGCCTAGCGTCCTGTCAGTGTGTGTGAGAGTTGAGGGCTGTTTGGAAACTGAAAGAGTATTTGCTGTGTGAGCAAGGAGACAGCGAGGAGTCTGGGTGTAGCTTAGCTCAACTGTTCTGTACTAAAGCTGCTTGCTGCTCTGAAACAGAAACTGAAACTCCTCTGCTTATGTTTTGCATTTGGAACATATTTATTTTCAGGTGGGGAGGGGCAGTGGAACTCCTTAGCATCAGAGCGTGTTAATAATAATAATCATAGAGGAAATACTCTAAATGCTCTGATGGTCATTTGGAAAAATCCTTTCTTGGTGAGCCCCTAGAAGCCAAGTGGAACAGACGCGCCAAATGTTAAGTTTGCAGGCTTTACAGTTCTGGAGATTTTGTGATGATTCATGAAAGGTATTTCACTTATATAGAGAGAGATTGAAATCTTCCATTATTTGCTTGTTCAATTTATAACCCTTCATTGTTTCTTTCCTAACTTCCTTTCTTTTCCGTCTCTGCAGAAGCCAGGAACCTCCTGCTTACGTTGCTGGGCAGCCTCTCGGCCCGCTGCCCCACCGAGTTTCAGGAAGCCATCCTGGCAAACCCTCCGGAAGTTGGCACTTCAATCTACGCGGCCATGGGCTCCACTTAAATGTGGCCAGGAAGGGGCGCTCTTCTCCAAACTTTCGAGGACTTTTTGAGACCCGGCCGTTGTAGAAAGCACCACGTTTTTTTGGGGGGGGGGGTGTTTTTTCTTGGCAGACTGGAATCGGTCTTTGGTTTGGACCCCACACTTTCAGCACCTTTGCCATCCAAAAAGCAAAATCCAGCGTGCCAAACAGCAACCCAGGGTGTCTGAGTTGGTGTTGCTTCGATTTCAATATTGTTTGGTTATTTTTTCACTGTTAAGCTCTTTCCTCCTCCTGCCTTTCTCTCTCTCTTCCCTTTTTGGTTTTCCACTAAAGGCATTTTTTGTTTTGGCTAAAATCCCACTTGATACCCCTGAAGTTGTTTGCAACGTTCACTCAATACTGCTTATTGGAATTATTTCAAATATCTGGATTTTCTTTGGACTATTTTTCCCTCCAACTATCGCGCGCCCCTCTCCGGGCAAAAAGTTTTGCACGCCATGGTTGCTTCAGCCTGTTTTGATTTCCAAAGGAAGTCTTTTTTTAAAAAAAAAAATTCCATCGCAGGCTACCTGGAGAGTAGATCAGCCACGCAGGGGGATTTGCAATGAGGTAATTTTTATATCTAATTAGATATTTTTTAAAATATCTAATTAGATATTTTTTACCTGCAAGGGAATTTGCTTTTTCAAACACCCGAGGTTTCAAACGGGCACAAATGCAGATGGCAAAAATGGCAATTCATACACAATTCCAGGAAGACAAACAAAAAAAACGTCAGAGTTGCCGAGTTGTCAACACAACGGCAACGCAATTTGCAATCTCCGAAGCCGAAGCCAAATGCGTGGATCCTGGTGCGATTGGGATCCTGGTTGGATCTCGTTCTGTGCCAACGTTAGCCGGCATTCGCACCCTTATTGGAAGAACACAACTCTACAGTTTCTTGATACAGGACACACAAATGCGGCCTGTCACCGCCCCACCCTCCCTCCAAAAAAAGGCTGGGAAGTTTGTCCTTGTTTCGGCCTTTGGCGCCCCTCCAGGGAAACTTTCCTTGACTGCCCTGTGTTATTGTTTGGCAAGGGGGCAGATTTTTGTGCACAAAGTTCCATCGGTTCTTGAATGAAGGGTTGTTGTTCTTCTTACTGGTTTTTCTGCCTTGTTTCCCACCACCACCACCACCACCACCTCCCCCAAGATGGATTGCTGCCACAAAGAAAGGGTTCTCAAAAGAACGGCTCTTCCTCGGTCTTTTGTATTTAAAGATGTTTAATTTTCTTGTTTCACCTATTTTTCTTGGAACAGAAGATTAAAAGTATACTGTATGCAGTACCTTGTAATAAAATGGAAAGCTTGTTTCTCTGAAGGCAGCTCCCCATAAAGTTGGTAAGGGATTTATTAAGATCTCTAACCTAAATAATTCCCACTCACCCCCCAGCAGTCTTCCCAGATTGAAAAGTGAGTGGGAAAGGCAGCCATACTGCATATGTCAGAGAAATGGAGAGCGTCAGAGAAAAATCTACAACAGACAATCAATTCTCAGCTTATTTAATGGCTGTCAAATAAACTAGCAAAGCAAAGACTGCGTTATGTCATTTTTTATTCGGCTTTTATCTCACTTTCGTTTTATTAATTTATATTTCATCCAAGGTGGATCGCATGCTTATTTCCCCTTACTGTTTTCCCCACAACAAAAACCCTGTGAGGTGGATTCGGCTGAGACACACAGACTGACTTCAAGTCACTTAACGCTGCTTTCATACTTCGGGCACAATTAGAACTCACGCCTCCTGGTGATGGGCCAATGCCTACCTAGTTTTCATGCTCTGAGGCGACTACAACCTCATCTCCTGGTGATTGACCCAAAGTCACCCAACTGGCTTTCATATCTAAGACAGGACTACACCTCACCGCCTCCTGGTGATTGGGACAATGGCATCCAGTTGGTTTTCATATCTAAGACAGGACTGAACTCACCGCCCTGGATTGGGCCAAAGTCACCCAGCTGGCTTTCATATCTAAGACAGGACTCCGAACTCACCTCCTGGTGATTGGGCCAATGGTCATCCAGCTGGTTTTCATCTAAGGCAGGACTCGAACTCACCTCCCTGGTGATTGGCCCAAAGTCACCCAGCTGGCTTTCATCTAAGACAGGACTCGAACTCACCGCCTCCTGGTGATTGGCCAAATCACCTCCAGCTGGTTTCTCATATCTAAGACAGGACTCAACTCACCACCTCCTGGTGATTGGGCCAAAGTCACCCAGCTGGCTTTCATATCTAAGGCAGGACTCGAACTCACAGCCTCCTGGTGATTGGCCCAAAGTCACCCAGCTTTCATATCTAAGACAGGACTCGAACTCACCGCCTCCTGGTGATTGGCCCAAAGTCACCCAGCTGGCTTTCATATCTAAGACAGGACTCGAACTCACCTGCCTCCTGGTGATTGGGCCAATGGCCTCCAGCTGGCTTCATATCTAAGGCAGGACTGAACTCAACCCTCTCTGGTGATTGGCCCAAAGTCACCCAGCTGGCTTTCATATCTAAGACAGGACTAGAACTCACCATCCTGGTGATTGGGCCAAAGTCACCCAGCTGGCTTTCATATCTAAGACAGGACTCAACTCACTGCCTCCTGGTGATTGGGCCAATGTCCTCCAGCTGCTTTCATATCTAAGACAGGAACTCAACCCTCCTGGTGATTGGGCCCAAAGTCACCCAGCTGGCTTTCATATCTAAGACAGGACTCGAACTCACCGCCTCCTGGTGATTGGGCCAATGGCCTCCAGCTGGTTTTCATATCTAAGGCAGGACTCAACTCACCTCCTGGTGATTGGGCCAAAGTCACCCAGCTGGCTTTCATATCTAAGACAGGACTCGAACTCACCTGCCCTGGTGATTGGGCCAAGTCACCCAGCTGGTTTTCATATCTAAGACAGGACTGAACTCAACCTCCTGGTGATTGGGCCAAAGTCACCCAGCTGGTTTTCATATCTAAGACAGGACTCGAACTCACGCCTCCTGGTGATTGGGCCAATGGCCTCCAGCTGGCTTTCATATCTAAGCAGGACTAACTCACCGCCTCCTGGTGATTGGGCCAAAAGCTCCCAGCTGGCTTTCATATCTAAGGCAGGACTCGAACTCACCCTCCTGGTGATTGGCCAATGGCCTCCAGCTGGCCATATCTAAGACAGGACTCGAACTCTCACCGCCTCCTCTGGTGATTGGGCCAAAAGTCACCCAGCTGGCTTTCATATCTAAGACAGGACTCAACTGCCTCCTGGTGATTGGGCCAATGGCCTCCAGCTGGTTCATATCTAAGGCAGGACTGAACTCACCACCTCCTGGTGATTGGGCCAAAGTCACCCAGCTGGCTTTCATATCTCCACAGGACTCGAACTCACCGCCTCCTGGTGATTGGGCCAAGTCACCCAGCTGGCTTTCATATCTAAGACAGGACTCAACTCACCGCCTCCTGGTGATTGGGCCAAAGTCACCCAGCTGGCTTTCATATCTAAGACAGGACTCGAACTCACCGCCTCCTGGTGATTGGGCCAATGGCCTCCAGCTGGTTTCATATCTAAGACAGGACTCAACTCACCGCTCCTGGTGATTGGCCCAAAGTCACCCAGCTGGCTTTCATATCTAAGACAGGACTCGAACTCACTGCCTCCTGGTGATTGGGCCAATGGCCTCCAGGTGCTTTTCATATCTAAGGCAGGACTGAACTCACCGCCTCCTGGTGATTGGGCCAAAGTCACCCAGCTGGCTTTCATATCTAAGACAGGACTCGAACTCACCGCCTGGTGATTGGGCCAAAGTCACCCAGCTGGCTTTCATATCTAAGACAGGACTCCGAACTCACCTCCTGGTGATTGGGCCAATGGCCTCCAGCTGGTTTTCATATCTAAGGCAGGACTCGAACTCACCGCCTCCTGGTGATTGGGCCAAAGTCACCCAGCTGGTTCATATCAAGGCAGGACTCTCAACCACCGCCTCCTGGTGATTGGCCCAAAGTCACTCCAGCTGGCTTTCATATCTAAGACAGGACTCTCAACCGCCTCCTGGTGATTGGGCCAATGGCCTCCAGCTGGTTTTCATATCTAAGGCAGGACTCGAACTCACCGCCTCCTGGTGATTGGGCCAATGGCCCCAGCTGGCTTTCATATCTAAGACAGGACTCGAACTCACCGCCTGGTGATTGGGCCTCCTGGTGATTGGGCCAAAGTCACCCAGCTGGCTTTCATATCTAAGACAGGACTCGAACTCACCGCCTCCTGGTGATTGGCCCAAAGTCACCCAGCTGGCTTTCATATCTAAGACAGGACTCGAACTCACCGCCTGGTGATTGGGCCAATGGCCTCCAGCTGGTTTTCATATCTAAGGCAGGACTCGAACTCACCGCCTCCTGGTGATTGGGCCAAAGTCACCCAGCTGGCTTTCATATCTAAGACAGGACTCAACTCACCGCCTCCTGGTGATTGGGCCAATGGCCTCCAGCTATCTAAGCAGGACTCGAACTCACCTCCTGGTGATTGGGCCAATGGCCTCCAGCTGGTTTTCATATCTAAGGCAGGACTCGAACTCACCGCCTCCTGGTGATTGGGCCAAAGTCACCCAGCTGGCTTTCATATCTAAGACAGGACTCGAACTCACCGCCTCCTGGTGATTGGGCCAAAGTCACCCAGCTGGTTTTATATCTAAAACAGGACTCGAACTCACCGCCTCCTGGTGATTGGGCCAATGGCCTCCAGCTGGTTTTCATATCTAAGGCAGGACTCGAACTCACCGCCTCCTGGTGATTGGGCCAAAGTCACCCAGCTGGCTTTCATATCTAAGACAGGACTCGAACTCACCGCCTCCTGGTGATTGGGCCAAAGTCACCCAGCTGGCTTTCATATCTAAGGCAGGACTCGAACTCACCGCCTCCTGGTGATTGGGCCAAAGTCACCCAGCTGGCTTTCATATCTAAGACAGGACTAACTCACCGCCTCCTGGTGATTGGGCCAAAGTCACCCAGCTGGCTTTCATATCTAAGACAGGACTCGAACTCACCGCCTCCTGGTGATTGGGCCAATGGCCTCCAGCTGGTTTCATATCTAAGGCAGGACTCGAACTCACCGCCTCCTGGTGATTGGGCCCAGTCACCCAGCTGGCTTTCATATCTAAGACAGGACTGAACTCACCGCCTCCTGGTGATTGGGCCAATGGCCTCCAGCTGGTTTTCATATCTAAGCAGGACTCGAACTCACCACTCCTGGTGATTGGGCCAATCACCCAGCTGGCTTTCATATCTAAGGACTCGAACTCACCGCTCCTGGTGATTGGGCCAATGTCTCCAGCTGGTTTTCATATCTAAGACAGGACTCGAACTCACCGCCCTGGTGATTGGGCCAATGTCACCCAGCTGGCTTTCATATCTAAGGCAGGACTCGAACTCACCGCCTCCTGGTGATTGGCCCAAATCACCCAGCTGGCTTTCATATCTAAGACAGGACTCGAACTCACCGCTCCTGGTGATTGGGCCAAAGTCACCCAGCTGGCTTTCATATCTAAGACAGGACTCGAACTCACCGCCTCCTGGTGATTGGGCCAATGGCCTCCAGCTGGTTTTCATATCTAAGACAGGACTCGAACTCACCACTCCTGGTGATTGGCCCAAAGTCACCCAGCTGGCTTTCATATCTAAGACAGGACTCGAACTCACCGCCTCCTGGTGATTGGGCCAATGTCTCCAGCTGGTTTTCATATCTAAGCAGGACTCGAACTCACCACCTCCTGGTGATTGGGCCAATGTCCCCAGCTGGCTTTCATATCTAAGGCAGGACTCGAACTCACCGCCTCCTGGTGATTGGGCCAAAGTCACCCAGCTGGCTTTCATATCTAAGACAGGACTGAACTCACCGCCTCCTGGTGATTGGGCCAATGGTCACCCAGCTGGTTTTCATATCTAAGACAGGACTCGAACTCACCACCTCCTGGTGATTGGGCCCAAAGTCACCCAGCTGGCTTTCATATCTAAGACAGGACTCGAACTCACCGCCTCCTGGTGATTGGGCCAATGGCCTCCAGCTGGTTTTCATATCTAAGGCAGGACTCGAACTCACCGCCCTGGTGATTGGGCCAAAGTCACCCAGCTGGCTTTCATATCTAAGACAGGACTCGAACTCACCCTCCTGGTGATTGGGCCAATGTCACCCAGCTGGCTTTCATATCTAAGACAGGACTCGAACTCACCGCCTCCTGGTGATTGGGCCAATCACTCCAGCTGGTTTTCATATCTAAGGCAGGACTCGAACTCACCGCCTCCTGGTGATTGGGCCAAAGTCACCCAGCTGGCTTTCATATCTAAGACAGGACTCGAACTCACCGCCTCCTGGTGATTGGGCCAATGGCCTCCAGCTGGTTTTCATATCTAAGGCAGGACTCGAACTCACCGCCTCCTGGTGATTGGGCCAATGGCCTCCAGCTGGTTTTCATATCTAAGACAGGACTCGAACTCACCGCCTCGGTGATTGGGCCAAAGTCACCCAGCTGGCTTTCATATCTAAGACAGGACTCGAACTCACCACCTCCTGGTGATTGGGCCAAAGTCACCCAGCTGGCTTTCATATCTAAGACAGGACTCGAACTCACCGCCTCCTGGTGATTGGGCCAATGGCCTCCAGCTGGTTTTCATATCTAAGCAGCACTCGAACTCACCACCGCCTGGTGATTGGGCCAATGGCCTCCAGCTGGCTTTCATATCTAAGGCAGGACTCGAACTCACCACCTCCTGGTGATTGGGCCAACGTCACCCAGCTGGCTTTCATATCTAAGACAGGACTCGAACTCACCGCCTCCTGATGATTGGGCCAATGGCCTCCAGCTGGTTTTCATATCTAAGACAGGACTCGAACTCACCACCTCCTGGTGATTGGCCCAAAGTCACCCAGCTGGCTTTCATATCTAAGACAGGACTCGAACTCACCGCCTCCTGGTGATTGGGCCAATGGCCTCCAGCTGGTTTTCATATCTAAGGCAGGACTCGAACTCACCGCCTCCTGGTGATTGGGCCAAAGTCACCCAGCTGGCTTTCATATCTAAGACAGGACTCGAACTCACCGCCTCCTGGTGATTGGGCCAATGTCACCCAGCTGGTTTTCATATCTAAGACAGGACTCGAACTCACCTCCTGGTGATTGGGCCAATGGCCTCCAGCTGGTTTCATATCTAAGGCAGGACTCGAACTCACCGCCTCCTGGTGATTGGGCCAAAGTCACCCAGCTGGCTTTCATATCTAAGACAGGACTCGAACTCACCGCCTCCTGGTGATTGGGCCAATGGCCTCCAGCTGGTTTTCATATCTAAGGCAGGACTCGAACTCACCGCCTCCTGGTGATTGGGCCAATGGCCTCCAGCTGGTTTTCATATCTAAGACAGGACTCGAACTCACCGCCTCCTGGTGATTGGGCCAAAGTCACCCAGCTGGCTTTCATATCTAAGACAGGACTCGAACTCACCACCTCCTGGTGATTGGGCCAAAGTCACCCAGCTGGCTTTCATATCTAAGACAGGACTCGAACTCACCGCCTCCTGGTGATTGGCCCAAAGTCACCCAGCTGGTTTTTATATCTAAGACAGGACTCGAAATCACCGCCTCCTGGTGATTGGGCCAATGCCCTCCAGCTGGTTTTCATATCTAAGGCAGGACTAGAACTCACCGCCTCCTGGTCATTGGGCCAATGTCACCCAGCTGGCTTTCATATCGAAGACAGGACTCGAACTCACCGCCTCCTGGTGATTGGGCCAATGGCCTCCAGCTGGTTTTCATATCTAAGGCAGCACTCGAACTCACCGCCGCCTGGTGATTGGGCCAATGGCCTCCAGCTGGTTTTCATATCTAAGGCAGGACTCGAACTCACCGCCTCCTGGTGATTGGGCCAAAGTCACCCAGCTGGCTTTCATATCTAAGACAGGACTCGAACTCACCGCCTCCTGGTGATTGGCCCAAAGTCACCCAGCTGGTTTTTATATCTAAGACAGGACTCGAAATCACCGCCTCCTGGTGATTGGGCCAATGGCCTCCAGCTGGTTTTCATATCTAAGGCAGGACTCGAACTCACCGCCTCCTGGTGATTGGGCCAATGCCCTCCAGCTGGTTTTCATATCTAAGACAGAACTAGAACTCACCGCCTCCTGGTGATTGGGCCAATGTCACCCAGCTGGCTTTCATATCTAAGGCAGGACTCGAACTCACCGCCTCCTGGTGATTGGCCCAAAATCACCCAGCTGGCTTTCATATCTAAGACAGGACTCGAACTCACCGCCTCCTGGTGATTGGGCCAAAGTCACCCAGCTGGCTTTCATATCTAAGACAGGACTCGAACTCACCGCCTCCTGGTGATTGGGCCAATGGCCTCCAGCTGGTTTTCATATCTAAGACAGGACTCGAACTCACCACCTCCTGGTGATTGGCCCAAAGTCACCCAGCTGGCTTTCATATCTAAGACAGGACTCGAACTCACCGCCTCCTGGTGATTGGGCCAATGGCCTCCAGCTGGTTTTCATATCTAAGCAGGACTGAACTCACCACCGGTGATTGGGCCAATGGCCTCCAGCTGGCTTTCATATCTAAGGCAGGACTCGAACTCACCACCTCCTGGTGATGGGCCAAGTCACCCAGCTGGCTTTCATATCTAAGACAGGACTCGAACTCACCGCCTCCTGGTGATTGGGCCAATGGCCCCCAGCTGGTTTTCATATCTAAGACAGGACTCGAACTCACCACCTCCTGGTGATTGGCCCAAAGTCACCCAGCTGGCTTTCATATCTAAGACAGGACTCGAACTCACCGCCTCCTGGTGATTGGGCCAATGGCCTCCAGCTGGTTTTCATATCTAAGGCAGGACTCGAACTCACCGCCTCCCGGTGATTGGGCCAAAGTCACCCAGCTGGCTTTCATATCTAAGACAGGACTCGAACTCACCGCCTCCTAGTGATTGGGCCAATGTCACCCAGCTGGTTTTCATATCTAAGACAGGACTCGAACTCACCGCCTCCTGGTGATTGGGCCACTGGCCTCCAGCTGGTTTTCATATCTAAGGCAGGACTCGAACTCACCGCCTCCTGGTGATTGGGCCAAAGTCACCCAGCTGGCTTTCATATCGAAGACAGGACTCGAACTCACCGCCTCCTGGTGATTGGGCCAATGGCCTCCAGCTGGTTTTCATATCTAAGGCAGCACTCGAACTCACCGCCTCCTGGTGATTGGGCCAATGGCCTCCAGCTGGTTTTCATATCTAAGACAGAACTAGAACTCACCGCCTCCTGGTGATTGGGCCAAAGTCACCCAGCTGGCTTTCATATCTAAGACAGGACTCGAACTCACCACCTCCTGGTGATTGGGCCAAAGTCACCCAGCTGGCTTTCATATCTAAGACAGGACTCGAACTCACTGCCTCCTGGTGATTGGCCAAAAGTCACCCAGCTGGCTTTCATATCTAAGGCAGGACTCGAACTCACCGCCTCCTGGTGATTGGGCCAAAGTCACCCAGCTGGCTTTCATATCTAAGACAGGACTCGAACTCACCGCCTCCTGGTGATTGGCCCAAAGTCACCCAGCTGGCTTTCATATCTAAGACAGGACTCGAACTCACCGCCTCCTGGTGATTGGGCCAATGGCCTCCAGCTGGCTTTCATATCTAAGGCAGGACTCAACTCACCGCCTCCTGGTGATTGGGCCAAAGTCACCCAGCTGGCTTTCATATCTAAGACAGGACTCGAACTCACCGCCTCCTGGTGATTGGGCCAAAGTCACCCAGCTGGCTTTCATATCTAAGACAGGACTCGAACTCACCGCCTCCTGGTGATTGGGCCAAAGTCACCCAGCTGGCTTTCATATCTAAGACAGGACTCGAACTCACCGCCTCCTGGTGATTGGGCCAATGGCCTCCAGCTGGTTTCATATCTAAGGCAGGACTCGAACTCACCGCCTCCTGGTGATTGGGCCAATGGCCTCCAGCTGGTTTTCATATCTAAGACAGGACTCGAACTCACCGCCTCCTGGTGATTGGCCAAAGTCACCCAGCTGGCTTTTCATATCTAAGACAGGACTCGAACTCACCGCCTCCTGGTGATTGGGCCAATGGCCTCAGCTGGTTTTCATATCTAAGCAGGACTCGAACTCACCGCCTCCTGGTGATTGGGCCAAAGTCACCCAGCTGGCTTTCATATCTAAGACAGGACTCGAACTCACCGCCTCCTGGTGATTGGGCCAATGGCCTCCAGCTGGTTTTCATATCTAAGGCAGGACTCGAACTCACCACCTCCTGGTGATTGGGCCAACGTCACCCAGCTGGCTTTCATATCTAAGGCAGGACTCGAACTCACCGCCTCCTGGTGATTAGGCCAATGGCCTCCAGCTGGTTTTCAAATCTAAGACAGGACTAGAACTCACCGCCTCCTGGTGATTAGCCGAAAGTCACCCAGCTAGCTTTTATATGTAATACAGGACTCGAACTCACCGCCTCCTGGTGATTGGGCCAATGGCCTCCAGCTGGTTTTCATATCTAAGCAGGACTCGAACTCACCGCCTCCTGGTGATTGGGCCAAAGTCACCCAGCTGGCTTTCATATCTAAGACAGGACTCGAACTCACCGCCTCCTGGTGATTGGGCCAATGGCCTCCAGCTGGTTTTCAAATCTAAGACAGAACTAGAACTCACCGCCTCCTGGTGATTAGCCGAAAGTCACCCAGCTAGCTTTTATATGTAAGACAGGACTCGAACTCACCGCCTCCTGGTGATTGGGCCAATGGCCTCCAGCTGGTTTTCATATCTAAGCAGGACTCGAACTCACCGCCTCCTGGTGATTGGGCCAAAGTCACCCAGCTGGCTTTCATATCTAAGACAGGACTCGAACTCACCGCCTCCTGGTGATTGGGCCAATGGCCTCCAGCTGGTTTTCATATCTAAGGCAGGACTCGAACTCACCACCTCCTGGTGATTGGGCCAACGTCACCCAGCTGGCTTTCATATCTAAGGCAGGACTCGAACTCACCGCCTCCTGGTGATTGGGCCAATGTCACCCCGCTGGTTTTCATATCTAAGACAGGACTCGAACTCACCACCTCCTGGTGATTGGCCTAAAGTCAGCCAGCTGGCTTTCATATCTAAGTCAGGACTCGAACTCACCGCCTCCTGGTGATTGGGCCAATGGCCTCCAGCTGGTTTTCATATCTAAGGCAGGACTCAACTCACCGCCCCTGGTGATTGGGCCAATGGTCCCCAGCTGGTTTCATATCTAAGTCAGGACTCGAACTCACCGCCTCCTGGTGATTGGGCCAAAGTCACCCAGCTTGCTTTCACATCTAAGACAGGACTCAACTCACCGCCTCCTGGTGATTGGCCCAAAGTCACCCAGCTGGCTTTCATATCTAAGACAGGACTCGAACTCACCGCCTCCTGGTGATTGGCCCAAAGTCACCCAGCTGGCTTTCATATCTAACACAGGACTAGAACTCACCGCCTCCTGGTGATTGGGCCAATGGCATCCAGCTGGTTTTCATATCTAAGCAGGACTCGAACTCACAGCCTCCTGGTGATTGGGCCCAAAGTCACCCAGCTGGCTTTCATATCTAAGACAGGACTCGAACTCACCGCCTCCTGGTGATTGGGCCAATGGCCTCCAGCTGGTTTTCATATCTAAGGCAGGACTCGAACTCACCACCTCCTGGTGATTGGGCCAAAGTCACCCAGCTGGCTCATATCTAAGGCAGGACTCGAACTCACCGCCTCCTGGTGATTGGCCCAAAGTCACCCAGCTGGCTTTCATATCTAAGACAGGACTCGAACTCACCGCCTCCTGGTGATTGGCCCAAAGTCACCCAGCTGGCTTTCATATCTAAGACAGGACTCGAACTCACCGCCTCCTGGTGATTGGGCCAATGGCCTCCAGCTGGCTTTCATATCTAAGGCAGGACTCGAACTCACCGCCTCCTGGTGATTGGCCCAAAGTCACCCAGCTGGCTTTCATATCTAAGACAGGACTGAACTCACCGCCTCCTGGTGATTGGGCCAAAGTCACCCAGCTGGCTTTCATATCTAAGACAGGACTCGAACTCACCGCCTCCTGGTGATTGGGCCAAAGTCACCCAGCTGGCTTTCATATCTAAGACAGGACTCGAACTCACCGCCTCCTGGTGATTGGGCCAATGGCCTCCAGCTGGTTTTCATATCTAAGGCAGGACTCGAACTCACCGCCTCCTGGTGATTGGGCCAATGGCCTCCAGCTGGTTTTCATATCTAAGACAGGACTCGAACTCACCGCCTCCTGGTGATTGGCCAAAGTCACCCAGCTGGCTTTCATATCTAAGACAGGACTCGAACTCACCGCCTCCTGGTGATTGGGCCAATGGCCTCCAGCTGGTTTTCATATCTAAGGCAGGACTCGAACTCACCCTCCTGGTGATTGGGCCAATGTCACCCAGCTGGCTTTCATATCTAAGGCAGGACTCGAACTCACCGCCTCCTGGTGATTGGCCCAAAATCACCCAGCTGGCTTTCATATCTAAGAGAGGACTCGAACTCACCGCTCCTAGTGATTGGGCCAATGGCCTCCAGCTGGTTTTCATATCTAAGCAGGACTCGAACTCACCGCCTCCTGGTGATTGGGCCAAGTCACCCAGCTGGCTTTCATATCTAAGACAGGACTCGAACTCACCGCCTCCTGGTGATTGGGCCAATGGCCACAGCTGGTTTCATATCTAAGGCAGGACTCGAACTCACCGCCTCCTGGTGATTGGGCCAATGTCACCCCGCTGGTTTTCATATCTAAGACAGGACTCGAACTCACCGCTCCTGGTGATTGGGCCAATGGCCTCCAGCTGGTTTCATATCTAAGGCAGGACTCGAACTCACCGCCTCCTGGTGATTGGGCCAAGTCACCCAGCTGGCTTTCATATCTAAGACAGGACTCGAACTCACCGCCTCCTGGTGATTGGGCCAATGGCCTCCCAGCTGGTTTTCATATCTAAGGCAGGACTCGAACTCACCGCCTCCTGGTGATTGGGCCAATGTCCTCCAGCTGGTTTTCATATCTAAGACAGAACTAGAACTCACCGCCTCCTGGTGATTGGGCCAAAGTCACCCAGCTGGCTTTCATATCTAAGACAGGACTCGAACTCACCACCTCCTGGTGATTGGGCCAAAGTCACCCAGCTGGCTTTCATATCTAAGACAGGACTCGAACTCACGCCTCCTGGTGATTGGCCAAAAGTCACCCAGCTGGCTTTCATATCTAAGGCAGGACTCGAACTCACCGCCTCCTGGTGATTGGGCCAAAGTCACCCAGCTGGCTTTCCTATCTAAGACAGGACTCGAACTCACCACATCCTGGTGATTGGCCCAAAGTCACCCAGCTGGCTTTCATATCTAAGACAGGACTCGAACTCACCGCCTCCTGGTGATTGGGCCAATGGCCTCCAGCTGGCTTTCATATCTAAGGCAGGACTCGAACTCACCCTCCTGGTGATTGGCCCAAAGTCACCCAGCTGGCTTTCATATCTAAGACAGGACTCGAACTCACCGCCTCCTGGTGATTGGGCCAAAGTCACCCAGCTGGCTTTCATATCTAAGACAGGACTCGAACTCACCGCCTCCTGGTGATTGGGCCAAAGTCAACCAGCTGGCTGTCATATCTAAGACAGGACTCGAACTCACCGCCTCCTGGTGATTGGGCCAATGGCCTCCAGCTGGTTTTCATATCTAAGGCAGGACTCGAACTCACCGCCTCCTGGTGATTGGGCCAATGGCCTCCAGCTGGTTTTCATATCTAAGACAGGACTAGAACTCACCGCCTCCTGGTGATTAGCCGAAAGTCACCCAGCTAGCTTTCATATCTAAGACAGGACTCGAACTCACCGCCTCCTGGTGATTGGGCCAATGGCCTCCAGCTGGTTTTCATATCTAAGACAGGACTCGAACTCACCGCCTCCTGGTGATTGGGCCAAGTCACCCAGCTGGCTTTCATATCTAAGACAGGACTCGAACTCACCCTCCTGGTGATTGGGCCAATGGCCTCCAGCTGGTTTTCATATCTAAGGCAGGACTCGAACTCACCACCTCCTGGTGATTGGGCCAAGTCACCCAGCTGGCTTTCATATCTAAGGCAGGACTCGAACTCACCGCCTCCTGGTGATTGGGCCAATGGCCTCCAGCTGGTTTTCATATCTAAGACAGGACTCGAACTCACCGCCTCCTGGTGATTGGCCAAAGTCACCCAGCTGCTTTCATATCTAAGACAGGACTCGAACTCACCGCCTCCTGGTGATTGGGCCAATGGCCTCCAGCTGGTTTTCATATCTAAGCAGGACTCGAACTCACCGCCTCCTGGTGATTGGGCCAAAGTCACCCAGCTGGCTTTCATATCTAAGACAGGACTCGAACTCACCGCCTCCTGGTGATTGGGCCAATGGCCTCCAGCTGGTTTTCATATCTAAGACAGGACTCGAACTCACCGCCTCCTGGTGATTGGCCAAAGTCACCCAGCTGGCTTTCATATCTAAGACAGGACTCGAACTCACCGCCTCCTGGTGATTGGGCCAATGGCCTCCAGCTGGTTTTCATATCTAAGCAGGACTCGAACTCACCGCCTCCTGGTGATTGGGCCAAAGTCACCCAGCTGGCTTTCATATCTAAGACAGGACTCGAACTCACCGCCTCCTGGTGATTGGGCCAATGGCCTCCAGCTGGTTTTCATATCTAAGGCAGGACTCGAACTCACCACCTCCTGGTGATTGGGCCAACGTCACCCAGCTGGCTTTCATATCTAAGGCAGGACTCGAACTCACCGCCTCCTGGTGATTGGGCCAATGTCATCCCGCTGGTTTTCATATCTAAGACAGGACTTGAACTCACCACCTCCTGGTGATTGGCCCAAAGTCACCCAGCTGGCTTTCATATCTAAGACAGGACTCGAACTCACCGCCTCCTGGTGATTGGGCCAATGGCCTCCAGCTGGTTTTCATATCTGAGGCAGGACTCGAACTCACCGCCTCCCGGTGATTGGGCCAAAGTCACCCAGCTGGCTTTCATATCTAAGACAGTACTCGAACTCACCACCTCCTGGTGATTGGCCCAAAGTCACCCAGCTGGCTTTCATATCTAAGACAGGACTCGAACTCACCGCCGCCTGGTGATTGGGCCAATGGCCTCCAGCTGGTTATCATATCTAAGGCAGGACTCGAACTCACCGCCTCCTGGTGATTGTGCCAAAGTCACCCAGCTGGCTTTCATATCTAAGACAGGACTCGAACTCACCGCCTCCTAGTGATTGGCCCAAAGTCACCCAGCTGGCTTTCATATCTAAGACAGGACTCGAACTCACCGCCTCCTGGTGATTGGGCCAATGGCCTCCAGCTGGGTTTCATATCTAAGACAGGACTCAAACTCACCGCCTCCTGGTGATTGCGCCAATGGACTCCAGCTGGCTTTCAAATCTAAGACAGGACTCGAACTCACCGCCTCCTCATGATTGGGCCAAAGTCACCCAGCTGGCTTTGATTCAAGAAAGGACTCAAACTCACCGCCTCCTGGTGATTGGCCCAAAATCACCCAGCTGGCTTTCATATCTAAGAGAGGACTCGAACTCACCGCCTCCTGGTGATTGGGCCAATGGCCTCAAGCTGGTTTTCATATCTAAGCAGGACTCGAACTCACCGCCTCCTGGTGATTGGCCCAAAGTCACCCAGTTGGCTTTCATATCTAAGACAGGACTCGAACTCACCGCCTCCTGGTGATTAGGCCAATGGCCTCCAGCTCTTTTCATATCTAAGGCAGGACTAACTCACCGCCTCCTGGTGATTGGCCCAAAACCACCCAGCTGGCTTTCATATCTAAGACAGGACTCGAACTCACACGCCTCCTGGTGATTGGGCCAATGGCCTCCAGCTGGTTTTCATATCTAAGACAGGACTCAAACTCACCGCCCCTGGTGATTGGGCCAATGGACTCCAGCTGGTTTCATATCTAAGGCTGACTAACTCACAGCCCCTGGTGATTGGCCCAAAGTCACCCAGCTGGCTTTCATATCTAAGACAGGACTCGAACTCACCGCCTCCTAGTGATTGGCCCAGTCACCCAGCTGGCTTTATATCTAAGACAGGACTCGAACTCACCCCGCCTCCTGGTGATTGGCCAGTCACCCAGCTGGCTTTCATATCTAGGAAAGGACTCGAACTCACCTCCTGGTGATTGGGCCAATGGCCTCCAGCTGGTTTTCATATCTAAGACAGGACTCGAACTCACCGCCTCCTGGTGATTGGACCAATGTCCCAGCTGGTTTTCATATCTAAGGCAGGACTCGAACTCACCGCCTCCTGGTGATTGGCCAATGTCACCCAGCTGGTTTCCATATCTAAGGCAGGACTTAACTCACCGCCTCCTGGTGATTGGGCCACTGGCCTCCAGCTGGTTTCTTTCCATATCTAAGGCAGGACTCGAACTCAGCCTCCTGGTGATTGGGCCAATGGCCTCCAGCTGGTTTTCATATCTAAGGCAGGACTCGAACTCACCGCCTCCTGGTGATTGGGCCAAAGTCACCCAGCTGGCTTTCATATCTAAGGCAGGACTCGAACTCACCGCCTCCTGGTGATTGGGCCAAAGTCAGCCAGCTGGCTTTCATATCTAAGACAGGACTCGAACTCACCGCCTCCTGGTGGTGGCCAGCCCAGCCTCCAGCTGGTTTTCATATCTAAGGCAGGACTCGAACTCACCACCTCCTGGTGATTGGGCCAAAGTCACCCAGCTGGCTTTCATATCTAAGACAGGACTCGAACTCACCGCCTCCTGGTGATTGGCCCAAAGTCACCCAGCTGGCTTTCATATCTAAGACAGGACTCGAACTCACCGCCTCCTGGTTATTGGCGCAAAGTCACCCAGCTGGTTTTCATATCTAAGGCAGGACTCGAACTCACCACCTCCTGGTGATTGGGCCAAAGTCACCCAACTGGCTTTCATATCTAAGGCAGGACTCGAACTCACCGCCTCCTGGTGATTGGCCCAAAGTCACCCAGCTGGCTTTCATATCTAAGACAGGACTCGAACTCACCGCCGCCTGGTGATTGGCCCAAAGTCACCCAGCTGGTTTTCATATCTAGACAGGACTGAACCCACGCCTCCTGGTGATTGGCAAAGTCACCCAGCTGGCTTTCATATCTAAGACAGGACTCGAACTCGCCTCCTGGTGATTGGGCCAATGGCCTCCAGCTGGTTTCATATCTAAGGCAGGACTTGAACTCACGCCTCCTGGTGATTGGCCCAAGCCACCCAGCTGGCTTTCATATCTAAGGCAGGACTCGAACTCACAGCCTCCTGGTGATTGGCCCAAAGTCACCCAGCTGGCTTTCATATCTAAGACAGGACTCGAACTCACCGCCTCCTGGTGATTGGCCCAAAGTCACCCAGCTGGCTTTCATATCTAAACAGGACTCGAACTCACCCGCCTCCTGGTGATTGGGCAAAGTCACCCAGCTGGCTTTCATATCTAAGAAAGGACTCGAACTCACCGCCTCCTGGTGATTGGACCAATGGCCTCCAGCTGGTTTTCATATCTAAGACAGGACTCGAACTCACCGCCTCCTGGTGATTGGACCAATGGCCTCCAGCTGGTTTTCATATCTAAGGCAGGACTCGAACTCAACGCCTCCTGGTGATTGGGCCAATGTCACCCAGCTGGTTTCCATTTCTAAGGCAGGACTCGAACTCACTGCCTCCTGGTGATTGGGCCAATGGCCTCCAGCTGGTTTTCATATCTAAGGCAGGACTCGAACTCACCGCCTCCTGGTGATTGGGCCAAAGTCACCCAGCTGGCTTTCATATCTAAGGCAGGACTCGAACTCACCGCCTCCTTTTGATTGGGCCAAAGTCACCCAGCTGGCTTTCATATCTAAGACAGGACTCGAACTCACCGCCTCCTGGTGATTGGGCCAATGGCCTCCAGCTGGTTTTCATTTCTAAGGCAGGACTCGAACTCACCACCTCCTGGTGATTGGGCCAAAGTCACCCAGCTGGCTTTCATATCTAAGACAGGACTCGAACTCACCACCTCCTGGTGATTGCCCCAAAGTCACCCAGCTGGCTTTCGTATCTAAGACAGGACTGGAACTCACCGCCTCCTGGTTATTGGCGCAAAGTCACCCAGCTGGTTTTCATATCTAAGGCAGGGCTCGAACTCACCACCTCCTGGTAATTGGGCCAAAGTCACCCAACTGGCTTTCATATCTAAGGCAGGACTCGAACTCACCGCCTCCTGGTGATTGGCCCAAAGTCACCAAGATGGCTTTCATATCTAAGACAGGACTCGAACTCACCGCCGCCTGGTGATTGGCCCAAAGTCACCCAGCTGGTTTTTATATCTAAAACAGGACTCGAACTCACCGCCTCCTGGTGATTGGGCCAATGGCCTCCAGGTGGTTTTCGTATCTAAGACAGGACTCGAACTCACCGCCTCCTGGTGATTGGGCCAATGGCCTCCAGCTGGCTTTCATATCTAAGGCAGGACTCGAACTCACCGCCTCCTGGTGATTGGGCCAATGGACTCCAGCTGGTTTTCATATCTAAGGCAGGACTCGAACTCACAGCCTCCTGGTGATTGGCCCAAAGTCACCCAGCTGGCTTTCATATCTAAGACAGGACTAGAACTCACCGCCTCCTGGTGATTGGGCCAATGGCCTCCAGCTGGGTTTCATATCTAAGACAGGACTCAAACTCACCGCCTCCTGGTGATTGGGCCAATGGACTCCAGCTGGTTTTCATATCTAAGGCAGCACTCGAACTCACCGCCTCCTGGTGATTGGGCCAAAATCACCCAGCTGGCTTTCATATCTAAGGCAGGACTCGAACTCACCGCCTCCTGGTTATTGGCGCAAAGTCACCCAGCTGGCTTTCATATCTAGGAAAGGACTCGAACTCACCGCCTCCTGGTGATTGGACCAATGGCCTCCAGCTGGTTTTCATATCTAAGGCAGGACTTGAACTCACCGCCTCCTGGTGATTGGGCCAATGCCACCCAGCTGGCTTTCATATCTAAGACAGGACTCGAACTCACCCTCTCCTGGTGATTGGCCCAAAGTCACCCAGCTGGCTTTCATATCTAAGACAGGACTCGAACTCACCGCCTCCTGGTGATTGGACCAATGGCCGCCAGCTGGTTTTCATATCTAAGGCAGGACTCGAACTCACCGCCTCCTGGTGATTGGGCCAATGTCACCCAGCTGGTTTTCATATCTAAGATAGGACTCGAACTCACCGCCCCCTGGTGATTGGGCCAATGGCCTCCAGCTGGTTTTCATATCTAAGGCAGGACTCGAACTCACCGCCTCCAGGTGATTGGGCCAAAGTCACCCAGCTGGCTTTCATATCTAAGGCAGGACTCGAACTCACCGCCTCCTGGTGATTGGCCCAAAGTCACCCAGCTGGCTTTCATATCTAAGACAGGACTCGAACTCACCGCCTCCTGGTGATTGGGCCAATGGCCTCCAACTGGTTTTCATATCTAAGGCAGGACTCGAACTCACCACCTCCTGGTGATTGGGCCAAAGTCACCTAGCTGGCTTTCATATCTAAGACAGGACTCCAACTCAACGCCTCCTGGTGATTGGCCCAAAGTCACCCAGCTGGCTTTCCTATCTAAGACAGGACTCGAACTCACCGCCTCCTGGTGATTGGGCCAATGGCCTCCAGCTGGTTTTCATATCTAAGGCAGGACTCGAACTCACCGCCTCCCGGTGATTGGGCCAAAGTCACCCAGCTGGCTTTCATATCTAAGACAGACTCGAACTCACCACCTCCTGGTGATTGGCCCAAAGTCACCCAGCTGGCTTTCATATCTAAGACAGGACGCGAACTCACCACCGCCTGGTGATTGGGCTAATGGCCTCCAGCTGGTTTTCATATCTAAGGCAGGACTCAAACTCACCGCCTCCTGGTGATTGGGCCAAAGTCACCCAGCTGGCTTTCATATCTAAGACAGGACTCGAACTCACCGCCTCCTGGTGATTGGGCCAATGGCCTCCAGCTGGTTTTCATATCTAAGGCAGGACTCGAACTCACCGCCTCCTGGTGATTGGGCCAATGGCCTCCAGCTGGTTTTCATATCTAAGACAGGACTCGAACTCACCACCTCCTGGTGATTGGCCCAAAGTCACCCAGCTGGCTTTCATATCTAAGAGAGGACTCGAACTCACCGCCTCCTGGTGATTGGGCCAATGGCCTCCAGCTGGTTTTCATATCTAAGACAGGACTCGAACTCACCGCCTCCTGGTGATTGGGCCAATGTCACCCAGCTGGCTTTCATATCTAAGACAGGACTCGAACTCACCGCCTCCTGGTGATTGGGCCACTGGCCTCCAGCTGGTTTTCATATCTAAGGCAGGACTCGAACTCACCGCCTCCTGGTGATTGGGCCAAAGTCACCCAGCTGGCTTTCATATCTAAGACAGGACTCGAACTCACCGCCTCCTGGTGATTGGGCCAAAGTCACCCAGCTGGCTTTCATATCTAAGACAGGACTCGAACTCACCGCCTCCTGGTGATTGGCCAAAAGTCACCCAGCTGGCTTTCATATCTAAGGCAGGACTCGAACTCACCACATCCTGGTGATTGGGCCAAAGTCACCCAGCTTGCTTTCACATCTAAGACAGGACTCGAACTCACCGCCTCCTGGTGATTGGCCCAAAGTCACCCAGCTGGCTTTCATATCTAAGACAGGACTCGAACTCACCGCCTCCTGGTGATTGGGCCAATGGCCTCCAGCTGGCTTTCATATCTAAGGCAGGACTCGAACTCACCGCCTCCTGGTGATTGGCGCAAAGTCACCCCGCTGGCTTTCATATCTAACACAGGACTAGAACTCACCGCCTCCTGGTGATTGGGCCAAAGTCAACCAGCTGGCTTTCATATCTAAGACAGGACTAGAACTCACCGCCTCCTGGTGATTGGGCCAATGGACTCCAGCTGGTTTTCATATCTAAGGCAGGACTCGAACTCACAGCCTCCTGGTGATTGGCCCAAAGTCACCCAGCTGGCTTTCATATCTAAGACAGGACTCGAACTCACCGCCTCCTAGTGATTGGCCCAAAGTCACCCAGCTGGCTTTCATATCTAAGACAGGACTCGAACTCACCGCCTCCTGGTGATTGGGCCAAAATCACCCAGCTGGCTTTCATATCTAAGACAGGACTCGAACTCACCGCCTCCTGGTTATTGGTGCAAAGTCACCCAGCTGGCTTTCATATCTAGGAAAGGACTCGAACTCACCGCCTCCTGGTGATTGGACCAATGGCCTCCAGCTGGTTTTCATATCTAAGGCAGGACTTGAACTCACCGCCTCCTGGTGATTGGGCCAATGCCACCCAGCTGGCTTTCATATCTAAGACAGGACTCGAACTCACCGCCTCCTGGTGATTGGCCCAAAGTCACCCAGCTGGCTTTCATATCTAAGACAGGACTCGAACTCACCGCCTCCTGGTGATTGGACCAATGGCCTCCAGCTGGTTTTCATATCTAAGGCAGGACTCGAACTCACAGCCTCCTGGTGATTGGGCCAATGTCACCCAGCTGGTTTTCATATCTAAGACAGGACTCGAACTCACCGCCCCCTGGTGATTGGGCCAATGGCCTCCAGCTGGTTTTCATATCTAAGGCAGGACTCGAACTCACCGCCTCCGGGTGATTGGCCCAAAGTCACCCAGCTGGCTTTCATATCTAAGGCAGGACTCGAACTCACCCTCCTCCTGATTGGCCCAATGTCACCCAGCTGGTTTTCATATCTAAGATAGGACTCGAACTCACCGCCCCCTGGTGATTGGGCCAATGGCCTCCAGCTGGTTTTCATATCTAAGGCAGGACTCGAACTCACCGCCTCCTGGTGATTGGGCCAAAGTCACCCAGCTGGCTTTCATATCTAAGGCAGGACTCGAACTCACCGCCTCCTGGTGATTGGCCCAAAGTCACCCAGCTGGCTTTCATATCTAAGACAGGACTCGAACTCACCGCCTCCTGGTGATTGGGCCAATGGCCTCCAGCTGGTTTTCATATCTAAGACAGGACTCGAACTCACCGCCTCCTGGTGATTGGCCCAAAGTCACCCAGCTGGCTTTCCTATCTAAGACAGGACTTGAACTCACCGGCTCCTGGTGATTGGGCCAATGGCCTCCAGCTGGTTTTCATATCTAAGGCAGGACTCGAACTCACCGCCTCCTGGTGATTGGGCCAAAGTCACCCAGCTGGCTTTCATATCTAAGACAGGACTCGAACTCACCACCTCCTGGTGATTGGCCCAAAGTCACCCAGCTGGCTTTCATATCTAAGACAGGACTCGAACTCACCGCCTCCTGGTGATTGGGCCAATGGCCTCCAGCTGGTTTTCATATCTAAGGCAGGACTCAAACTCACCGCCTCCTGGTGATTGGGCCAAAGTCACCCAGCTGGCTTTCATATCTAAGACAGGACTCGAACTCACCGCCTCCTGGTGATTGGGCCAATGGCCTCCAGCTGGTTTTCATATCTAAGGCAGGACTCGAACTCACCGCCTGGTGATTGGGCCAATGGCCACCAGCTGGTTTCATATCTAAGACAGGACTCGAACTCACCGCCTCCTGGTGATTGGCCCAAAGTCACCCAGCTGGCTTTCATATCTAAGACAGGACTCGAACTCACCGCCTCCTGGTGATTGGGCCAATGGCCTCCAGCTGGTTTTCATATCTAAGGCAGGACTCGAACTCACCGCCTCCTGGTGATTGGGCCAAAGTCACCCAGCTGGCTTTCATATCTAAGACAGGACTCGAACTCACCGCCTCCTGGTGATTGGGCCAATGTCACCCAGCTGGTTTTCATATCTAAGACAGGACTCGAACTCACCGCCTCCTGGTGATTGGGCCAATGGCCTCCAGCTGGTTTTCATATCTAAGGCAGGACTCGAACTCACCGCCTCCTGGTGATTGGGCCAAAGTCACCCAGCTGGCTTTCATATCTAAGACAGGACTCGAACTCACCGCCTCCTGGTGATTGGGCCAAAGTCACCCAGCTGGCTTTCATATCTAAGACAGGACTCGAACTCACCGCCTCCTGGTGATTGGCCCAAAGTCACCCAGCTGGCTTTCATATCTAAGACAGGACTCGAACTCACCGCCTCCTGGTGATTGGGCCAATGGCCTCCAGCTGGCTTTCATATCTAAGGCAGGACTCGAACTCACCGCCTCCTGGTGATTGGGCCAAGTCACCCAGCTGGCTTTCATATCTAAGACAGGACTAGAACTCACCGCCTCCTGGTGATTGGGCCAAAGTCACCCAGCTGGCTTTCATATCTAAGACAGGACTAGAACTCACCGCCTCCTGGTGATTGGGCCAAAGTCACCCAGCTGGCTTTCATATCTAAGACAGGACTCGAACTCACCGCCTCCTGGTGATTGGGCCAATGGCCTCCAGCTGGTTTTCATATCTAAGACAGGACTCGAACTCACCGCCTCCTGGTGATTGGCCAAAGTCACCCAGCTGGCTTTCATATCTAAGACAGGACTCGAACTCACCGCCTCCTGGTGATTGGGCCAATGGCCTCCAGCTGGTTTTCATATCTAAGCAGGACTCGAACTCACCGCCTCCTGGTGATTGGGCCAAAGTCACCCAGCTGGCTTTCATATCTAAGACAGGACTCGAACTCACCGCCTCCTGGTGATTGGGCCAATGGCCTCCAGCTGGTTTTCATATCTAAGGCAGGACTCGAACTCACCACCTCCTGGTGATTGGGCCAAAGTCACCCAGCTGGCTTTCATATCTAAGGCAGGACTCGAACTCACCACCTCCTGGTGATTGGGCCAAAGTCACCCAGCTGGCTTTCATATCTAAGGCAGGACTCGAACTCACCGCCTCCTGGTGATTGGGCCAATGTCACCCAGCTGGTTTTCATATCTAAGACAGGACTCGAACTCACCGCCTCCTGGTGATTGGCCCAAAGTCACCCAGCTGGCTTTCATATCTAAGACAGGACTCGAACTCACCGCCTCCTGGTGATTGGGCCAATGGCCTCCAGCTGGTTTTCATATCTAAGGCAGGACTCGAACTCACCGCCTCCTGGTGATTGGGCCAAAGTCACCCAGCTGGCTTTCATATCTAAGACAGGACTCGAACTCACCACCTCCTGGTGATTGGCCCAAAGTCACCCAGCTGGCTTTCATATCTAAGACAGGACTCGAACTCACCGCCTCCTGGTGATTGGGCCAATGGCCTCCAGCTGGTTTTCATATCTAAGGCAGGACTCGAACTCACCGCCTCCTGGTGATTGGGCCAAAGTCACCCAGCTGGCTTTCATATCTAAGACAGGACTCGAACTCACCGCCTCCTGGTGATTGGGCCAAAGTCACCCAGCTGGCTTTCATATCTAAGACAGGACTCGAACTCACCGCCTCCTGGTGATTGGCCCAAAGTCACCCAGCTGGCTTTCATATCTAAGACAGGACTCGAACTCACGCCTCCTGGTGATTGGGCCAATGGCCTCCAGCTGGTTTTCATATCTAAGCAGGACTCGAACTCACCGCCTCCTGGTGATTGGCCCAAAGTCACCCAGCTGGCTTTCATATCTAAGACAGGACTCGAACTCACCGCCTCCTGGTGATTGGGCCAATGGCCTCCAGCTGGTTTTCATATCTAAGGCAGGACTCGAACTCACCACCTCCTGGTGATTGGGCCAAAGTCACCCAGCTGGCTTTCATATCTAAGACAGGACTCGAACTCACGCCTCCTGGTGATTGGCCCAAAGTCACCCAGCTGGCTTTCATATCTAAGACAGGACTCGAACTCACCGCCTCCTGGTGATTGGGCCAAAGTCACCCAGCTGGCTTTCATATCTAAGACAGGACTCGAACTCACCGCCTCCTGGTGATTGGGCCAAAGTCACCCAGCTGGCTTTCATATCTAAGACAGGACTCGAACTCACCGCCTCCTGGTGATTGGGCCAATGGCCTCCAGCTGGTTTTCATATCTAAGGCAGGACTCGAACTCACCGCCTCCTGGTGATTGGGCCAAAGTCACCCAGCTGGCTTTCATATCTAAGACAGGACTCGAACTCACCGCCTCCTGGTGATTGGCCCAAAGTCACCCAGCTGGCTTTCATATCTAAGAGGACTCGAACTCACCGCCTCCTGGTGATTGGGCCAATGGCCTCCAGCTGGTTTTCATATCTAAGCAGGACTCGAACTCACGCCTCCTGGTGATTGGGCCCAAAGTCACCCAGCTGGCTTTCATATCTAAGACAGGACTCGAACTCACCACCTCCTGGTGATTGGGCCAAAGTCACCCAGCTGGCTTTCATATCTAAGACAGGACTCGAACTCACCGCCTCCTGGTGATTGGCCCAAAGTCACCCAGCTGGCTTTCATATCTAAGACAGGACTCGAACTCACCGCCTCCTGGTGATTGGGCCAATGGCCTCCAGCTGGTTTTCATATCTAAGGCAGGACTCGAACTCACCGCCTCCTGGTGATTGGGCCAAAGTCACCCAGCTGGCTTTCATATCTAAGACAGGACTCGAACTCACCGCCTCCTGGTGATTGGGCCAATGTCACCCAGCTGGCTTTCATATCTAAGACAGGACTCGAACTCACCGCCTCCTGGTGATTGGGCCAATGGCCTCCAGCTGGTTTTCATATCTAAGGCAGGACTCGAACTCACCGCCTCCTGGTGATTGGGCCAAAGTCACCCAGCTGGCTTTCATATCTAAGACAGGACTCGAACTCACCGCCTCCTGGTGATTGGGCCAAAGTCACCCAGCTGGCTTTCATATCTAAGACAGGACTCGAACTCACCGCCTCCTGGTGATTGGGCCAAAGTCACCCAGCTGGCTTTCATATCTAAGACAGGACTCGAACTCACCGCCTCCTGGTGATTGGGCCAATGGCCTCCAGCTGGCTTTCATATCTAAGGCAGGACTCGAACTCACCGCCTCCTGGTGATTGGGCCAAGTCACCCAGCTGGCTTTCATATCTAAGACAGGACTCAACTCACCGCCTCCTGGTGATTGGGCCAAAGTCACCCAGCTGGCTTTCATATCTAAGACAGGACTCGAACTCACCGCCTCCTGGTGATTGGGCCAAAGTCACCCAGCTGGCTTTCATATCTAAGACAGGACTCGAACTCACGCCTCCTGGTGATTGGGCCAATGGCCTCAGCTGGTTTCATATCTAAGACAGGACTCGAACTCACCGCCTCCTGGTGATTGGGCCAAAGTCACCCAGCTGGCTTTCATATCTAAGACAGGACTCGAACTCACCGCCTCCTGGTGATTGGGCCAATGGCCTCCAGCTGGTTTTCATATCTAAGACAGGACTCGAACTCACGCCTCCTGGTGATTGGGCCAAAGTCACCCAGCTGGCTTTCATATCTAAGACAGGACTCGAACTCACCGCCTCCTGGTGATTGGGCCAATGGCCTCCAGCTGGTTTTCATATCTAAGGCAGGACTCGAACTCACCACCTCCTGGTGATTGGGCCAAAGTCACCCAGCTGGCTTTCATATCTAAGGCAGGACTCGAACTCACCACCTCCTGGTGATTGGGCCAAAGTCACCCAGCTGGCTTTCATATCTAAGGCAGGACTCGAACTCACCGCCTCCTGGTGATTGGGCCAATGTCACCCAGCTGGTTTCATATCTAAGACAGGACTCGAACTCACCGCCTCCTGGTGATTGGCCCAAAGTCACCCAGCTGGCTTTCATATCTAAGACAGGACTCGAACTCACCGCCTCCTGGTGATTGGGCCAATGGCCTCCAGCTGGTTTCATATCTAAGGCAGGACTCGAACTCACCGCCTCCTGGTGATTGGGCCAAAGTCACCCAGCTGGCTTTCATATCTAAGACAGGACTCGAACTCACCGCCTCCTGGTGATTGGCCCAAAGTCACCCAGCTGGCTTTCATATCTAAGACAGGACTCGAACTCACCGCCTCCTGGTGATTGGGCCAATGGCCTCCAGCTGGTTTTCATATCTAAGGCAGGACTCGAACTCACCGCCTCCTGGTGATTGGGCCAAAGTCACCCAGCTGGCTTTCATATCTAAGACAGGACTCGAACTCACCGCCTCCTCATGATTGGGCCAAAGTCACCCAGCTGGCTTTCATATCTAAGACAGGACTCGAACTCACCGCCTCCTGGTGATTGGCCCAAAATCACCCAGCTGGCTTTCATATTTAATGAGGACTCGAACTCACCGCCTCCTGGTGATTGGGCCAATGGCCTCAAGCTGGTTTTCATATCTAAGCAGGACTCGAACTCACCGCCTCCTGGTGATTGGCCCAAAGTCACCCAGCTGGCTTTCATATCTAAGACAGGACTCGAACTCACCGCCTCCTGGTGATTGGGCCAATGGCCTCCAGCTGGTTTTCATATCTAAGGCAGGACTCGAACTCACCACCTCCTGGTGATTGGGCCAACGTCACCCAGCTGGCTTTCATATCTAAGGCAGGACTCGAACTCACCGCCTCCTGGTGATTGGGCCAATGTCACCCCGCTGGTTTTCATATCTAAGACAGGACTCGAACTCACCACCTCCTGGTGATTGGGCCAATGTCACCCAGCTGGCTTTCATATCTAAGACAGGACTCGAACTCACCGCCTCCTGGTGATTGGGCCAATGGCCTCCAGCTGGTTTTCATATCTAAGGCAGGACTCGAACTCACCGCCTCCTGGTGATTGGGCCAAAGTCACCCAGCTGGCTTTCATATCTAAGACAGGACTCGAACTCACCGCCTCCTGGTGATTGGGCCAAAGTCACCCAGCTGGCTTTCATATCTAAGACAGGACTCGAACTCACCGCCTCCTGGTGATTGGCCCAAAGTCACCCAGCTGGCTTTCATATCTAAGAGGACTCGAACTCACCGCCTCCTGGTGATTGGGCCAAATGGCCTCCAGCTGGTTTCATATCTAAGCAGGACTCGAACTCACCGCCTCCTGGTGATTGGGCCCAAAGTCACCCAGCTGGCTTTCATATCTAAGACAGGACTCGAACTCACCGCCTCCTGGTGATTGGGCCAATGGCCTCCAGCTGGTTTTCATATCTAAGGCAGGACTCGAACTCACCGCCTCCTGGTGATTGGGCCAATCACCCAGCTGGCTTTCATATCTAAGACAGGACTCGAACTCACCGCCTCCTGGTGATTGGGCCAAAGTCACCCAGCTGGCTTTCATATCTAAGACAGGACTCGAACTCACCGCCTCCTGGTGATTGGGCCAATCACCCAGCTGGCTTTCATATCTAAGACAGGACTCGAACTCACCGCCTCCTGGTGATTGGGCCAATGGCCTCCAGCTGGTTTCATATCTAAGGCAGGACTCGAACTCACCGCCTCCTGGTGATTGGGCCAAAGTCACCCAGCTGGCTTTCATATCTAAGACAGGACTCGAACTCACCGCCTCCTGGTGATTGGCCAAAGTCACCCAGCTGGCTTTCATATCTAAGACAGGACTCGAACTCACCGCCTCCTGGTGATTGGGCCAATGGCCTCCAGCTGGCTTTCATATCTAAGACAGGACTCGAACTCACCGCCTCCTGGTGATTGGGCCAATGGCCTCCAGCTGGCTTTCATATCTAAGACAGGACTCGAACTCACCGCCTCCTGGTGATTGGGCCAATGGCCCAGCTGGCTTTCATATCTAAGACAGGACTCGAACTCACCGCCTCCTGGTGATTGGGCCAAAGTCACCCAGCTGGCTTTCATATCTAAGACAGGACTCGAACTCACCGCCTCCTGGTGATTGGGCCAAAGTCACCCAGCTGGCTTTCATATCTAAGAGGGACTCGAACTCACCGCCTCCTGGTGATTGGGCCAATCACCCAGCTGGTTTCATATCTAAGACAGGACTCGAACTCACCGCCTCCTGGTGATTGGCCAAAGTCACCCAGCTGGCTTTCATATCTAAGACAGGACTCGAACTCACCGCCTCCTGGTGATTGGCCAATGGCCTCCAGCTGGCTTTTCATATCTAAGGCAGGACTCGAACTCACCGCCTCCTGGTGATTGGCCAATGGCCTCCCAGCTGGCTTTCATATCTAAGACAGGACTCGAACTCACCGCCTCCTGGTGATTGGGCCAATGGCCTCCAGCTGGTTTCATATCTAAGGCAGGACTCGAACTCACCGCCTCCTGGTGATTGGGCCAAAGTCACCCAGCTGGCTTTCATATCTAAGACAGGACTCGAACTCACCGCCTCCTGGTGATTGGCCCAAAGTCACCCAGCTGGCTTTCATATCTAAGACAGGACTCGAACTCACCGCCTCCTGGTGATTGGGCCAATGTCACCCAGCTGGTTTTCATATCTAAGGCAGGACTCGAACTCACCACCTCCTGGTGATTGGGCCAATGTCACCCAGCTGGCTTTCATATCTAAGACAGGACTCGAACTCACCGCCTCCTGGTGATTGGGCCAATGTCACCCAGCTGGTTTTCATATCTAAGGCAGGACTCGAACTCACCGCCTCCTGGTGATTGGGCCAATGTCACCCAGCTGGCTTTCATATCTAAGGCAGGACTCGAACTCACCGCCTCCTGGTGATTGGGCCAAAGTCACCCAGCTGGCTTTCATATCTAAGACAGGACTCGAACTCACCGCCTCCTGGTGATTGGGCCAAAGTCACCCAGCTGGCTTTCATATCTAAGGCAGGACTCGAACTCACCGCCTCCTGGTGATTGGCCCAAAGTCACCCAGCTGGCTTTCATATCTAAGACAGGACTCGAACTCACGCCTCCTGGTGATTGGCCCAAAGTCACCCAGCTGGTTTTCATATCTAAGACAGGACTCGAACTCACCGCCTCCTGGTGATTGGGCCAATGGCCTCCAGCTGGTTTTCATATCTAAGACAGGACTCGAACTCACCGCCTCCTGGTGATTGGGCCAATGGCCTCCAGCTGGCTTTCATATCTAAGGCAGGACTCGAACTCACCGCCTCCTGGTGATTGGGCCAAAGTCACCCAGCTGGCTTTCATATCTAAGCAGGACTCGAACTCACCGCCTCCTGGTGATTGGCCAATGGCCTCCAGCTGGTTTCATATCTAAGCAGGACTCGAACTCACCGCCTCCTGGTGATTGGCCCAAAGTCACCCAGCTGGCTTTCATATCTAAGACAGGACTCGAACTCACCGCCTCCTGGTGATTGGCCCAAAGTCACCCAGCTGGCTTTCATATCTAAGACAGGACTCGAACTCACGCCTCCTGGTGATTGGGCCAAAGTCACCCAGCTGGCTTTCATATCTAAGACAGGACTCGAACTCACCGCCTCCTGGTGATTGGGCCAAAGTCACCCAGCTGGCTTTCATATCTAAGACAGGACTCGAACTCACCGCCTCCTGGTGATTGGGCCAATGGCCTCCAGCTGGTTTCATATCTAAGGCAGGACTCGAACTCACCGCCTCCTGGTGATTGGGCCAATGTCACCCAGCTGGTTTCATATCTAAGACAGGACTCGAACTCACCGCCTCCTGGTGATTGGGCCAATGGCCTCCAGCTGGTTTCATATCTAAGACAGGACTCGAACTCACCGCCTCCTGGTGATTGGGCCAAAGTCACCCAGCTGGCTTTCATATCTAAGGCAGGACTCGAACTCACCGCCTCCTGGTGATTGGGCCAAAGTCACCCAGCTGGCTTTCATATCTAAGACAGGACTCGAACTCACCGCCTCCTGGTGATTGGGCCAATGGCCTCCAGCTGGTTTTCATATCTAAGGCAGGACTGAACTCACCGCCTCCTGGTGATTGGGCCAAAGTCACCCAGCTGGCTTTCATATCTAAGACAGGACTTGAACTCACCGCCTCCTGGTCATTGGCCCAAAGTCACCCAACTGGCTTTCATATCTAAGACAGGACTCGAACTCACCGCCTCCTGGTGATTGGGCCAATGTCACCCAGCTGGTTTTCATATCTAAGGCAGGACTCGAACTCACCGCCTCCTGGTGATTGGGCCAAAGTCACCCAGCTGGTATTCATATCTAAGACAGGACTCGAACTCACCGCCTCCTGGTGATTGGGCCAATGTCACCCAGCTGGTTTCATATCTAAGGCAGGACTCGAACTCACCGCCTCCTGGTGATTGGGCCAATGTCACCCAGCTGGCTTTCATATCTAAGGCAGGACTCGAACTCACCGTCTTCTGGTTATTGGCGCAAAGTCACCCAGCTGGTTTTCATATCTAAGACAGGACTCGAACTCACCGCCTCCTGGTGATTGGGCCAATGGCCTCCAGCTGGTTTTCATATCTAAGACAGGACTCGAACTCACCGCCTCCTGGTGATTGGGCCAATGGCCTCCAGCTGGCTTTCATATCTAAGGCAGGACTCGAACTCACCGCCTCCTGGTGATTGGGCCAAAGTCACCCAGCTGGCTTTCATATCTAAGGCAGGACTCGAACTCACCGCCTCCTGGTGATTGGCCCAATGGCCTCCAGCTGGTTTTCATATCTAAGGCAGGACTCGAACTCACCGCCTCCTGGTGATTGGCCCAAAGTCACCCAGCTGGCTTTCATATCTAAGACAGGACTCGAACTCACCGCCTCCTGGTGATTGGCCCAAAGTCACCCAGCTGGCTTTCATATCTAAGACAGGACTCGAACTCACCGCCTCCTGGTGATTGGGCCAAAGTCACCCAGCTGGCTTTCATATCTAAGGCAGGACTCGAACTCACCGCCTCCTGGTGATTGGCCCAAAGTCACCCAGCTGGCTTTCATATCTAAGACAGGACTCGAACTCACCGCCTCCTGGTGATTGGCCCAAAGTCACCCAGCTGGCTTTCATATCTAAGACAGGACTCGAACTCACCGCCTCCTGGTGATTGGGCCAAAGTCACCCAGCTGGCTTTCATATCTAAGACAGGACTCGAACTCACCGCCTCCTGGTGATTGGGCCAATGGCCTCCAGCTGGTTTTCATATCTAAGGCAGGACTCGAACTCACCGCCTCCTGGTGATTGGGCCAATGTCACCCAGCTGGTTTCATATCTAAGACAGGACTCGAACTCACCGCCTCCTGGTGATTGGGCCAATGGCCTCCAGCTGGTTTTCATATCTAAGGCAGGACTCGAACTCACCGCCTCCTGGTGATTGGGCCAAAGTCACCCAGCTGGCTTTCATATCTAAGACAGGACTCGAACTCACCGCCTCCTGGTGATTGGCCAAAGTCACCCAGCTGGCTTTCATATCTAAGACAGGACTCGAACTCACCGCCTCCTGGTGATTGGGCCAATGTCACCCAGCTGGTTTCATATCTAAGACAGGACTCGAACTCACCGCCTCCTGGTGATTGGGCCAATGGCCTCCAGCTGGTTTCATATCTAAGGCAGGACTCGAACTCACCGCCTCCTGGTGATTGGCCCAAAGTCACCCAGCTGGCTTTCATATCTAAGACAGGACTCGAACTCACCGCCTCCTGGTGATTGGGCCAATGTCACCCAGCTGGTTTTCATATCTAAGACAGGACTCGAACTCACCGCCTCCTGGTGATTGGGCCAATGGCCTCCAGCTGGTTTTCATATCTAAGGCAGGACTCGAACTCACCGCCTCCTGGTGATTGGCCCAAGTCACCCAGCTGGCTTTCATATCTAAGACAGGACTCGAACTCACCGCCTCCTGGTGATTGGGCCAATGGCCTCCAGCTGGTTTCATATCTAAGGCAGGACTCGAACTCACCGCCTCCTGGTGATTGGGCCAAAGTCACCCAGCTGGCTTTCATATCTAAGACAGGACTCGAACTCACCGCCTCCTGGTGATTGGCCCAAAGTCACCCAGCTGGCTTTCATATCTAAGACAGGACTCGAACTCACCGCCTCCTGGTGATTGGGCCAATGTCACCCAGCTGGTTTTCATATCTAAGGCAGGACTCGAACTCACCACCTCCTGGTGATTGGGCCAAAGTCACCCAGCTGGCTTTCATATCTAAGACAGGACTCGAACTCACCGCCTCCTGGTGATTGGGCCAATGTCACCCAGCTGGTTTTCATATCTAAGACAGGACTCGAACTCACCGCCTCCTGGTGATTGGGCCAATGGCCTCCAGCTGGTTTTCATATCTAAGGCAGGACTCGAACTCACCGCCTCCTGGTGATTGGGCCAAAGTCACCCAGCTGGCTTTCATATCTAAGACAGGACTCGAACTCACCGCCTCCTGGTGATTGGCCCAAAGTCACCCAGCTGGCTTTCATATCTAAGACAGGACTCGAACTCACCGCCTCCTGGTGATTGGGCCAATGTCACCCAGCTGGTTTCATATCTAAGGCAGGACTCGAACTCACCGCCTCCTGGTGATTGGGCCAAAGTCACCCAGCTGGTTTCATATCTAAGACAGGACTCGAACTCACCGCCTCCTGGTGATTGGGCCAATGTCACCCAGCTGGTTTCATATCTAAGGCAGGACTCGAACTCACCGCCTCCTGGTGATTGGGCCAAAGTCACCCAGCTGGCTTTCATATCTAAGACAGGACTCGAACTCACCGCCTCCTGGTGATTGGGCCAAAGTCACCCAGCTGGCTTTCATATCTAAGACAGGACTCGAACTCACCGCCTCCTGGTGATTGGGCCAATGGCCTCCAGCTGGTTTCATATCTAAGACAGGACTCGAACTCACCGCCTCCTGGTGATTGGGCCAATGGCCTCCAGCTGGCTTTCATATCTAAGGCAGGACTCGAACTCACCGCCTCCTGGTGATTGGGCCAAAGTCACCCAGCTGGCTTTCATATCTAAGACAGGACTCGAACTCACCGCCTCCTGGTGATTGGGCCAATGGCCTCCAGCTGGTTTCATATCTAAGGCAGGACTCGAACTCACCGCCTCCTGGTGATTGGGCCAAAGTCACCCAGCTGGCTTTCATATCTAAGACAGGACTCGAACTCACCGCCTCCTGGTGATTGGCCCAAAGTCACCCAGCTGGCTTTCATATCTAAGACAGGACTCGAACTCACCGCCTCCTGGTGATTGGGCCAAAGTCACCCAGCTGGCTTTCATATCTAAGGCAGGACTCGAACTCACCGCCTCCTGGTGATTGGCCAAAGTCACCCAGCTGGCTTTCATATCTAAGACAGGACTCGAACTCACCGCCTCCTGGTGATTGGCCAAAGTCACCCAGCTGGCTTTCATATCTAAGACAGGACTCGAACTCACCGCCTCCTGGTGATTGGGCCAAAGTCACCCAGCTGGCTTTCATATCTAAGACAGGACTCGAACTCACCGCCTCCTGGTGATTGGGCCAATGGCCTCCAGCTGGTTTCATATCTAAGGCAGGACTCGAACTCACCGCCTCCTGGTGATTGGGCCAATGTCACCCAGCTGGCTTTCATATCTAAGACAGGACTCGAACTCACCGCCTCCTGGTGATTGGGCCAATGGCCTCCAGCTGGTTTTCATATCTAAGGCAGGACTCGAACTCACCGCCTCCTGGTGATTGGGCCAAAGTCACCCAGCTGGCTTTCATATCTAAGACAGGACTCGAACTCACCGCCTCCTGGTGATTGGGCCAAGTCACCCAGCTGGCTTTCATATCTAAGACAGGACTCGAACTCACCGCCTCCTGGTGATTGGGCCAATGTCACCCAGCTGGCTTTCATATCTAAGACAGGACTCGAACTCACCGCCTCCTGGTGATTGGGCCAATGGCCTCCAGCTGGTTTTCATATCTAAGGCAGGACTCGAACTCACCGCCTCCTGGTGATTGGGCCAAAGTCACCCAGCTGGCTTTCATATCTAAGACAGGACTCGAACTCACCGCCTCCTGGTGATTGGGCCAATGTCACCCAGCTGGTTTCATATCTAAGACAGGACTCGAACTCACCGCCTCCTGGTGATTGGGCCAATGGCCTCCAGCTGGTTTTCATATCTAAGGCAGGACTCGAACTCACCGCCTCCTGGTGATTGGGCCAAAGTCACCCAGCTGGCTTTCATATCTAAGACAGGACTCGAACTCACCGCCTCCTGGTGATTGGGCCAATGGCCTCCAGCTGGCTTTCATATCTAAGGCAGGACTCGAACTCACCGCCTCCTGGTGATTGGGCCAAAGTCACCCAGCTGGCTTTCATATCTAAGACAGGACTCGAACTCACCGCCTCCTGGTGATTGGGCCAAAGTCACCCAGCTGGCTTTCATATCTAAGACAGGACTCGAACTCACCGCCTCCTGGTGATTGGGCCAATGTCACCCAGCTGGCTTTCATATCTAAGGCAGGACTCGAACTCACCGCCTCCTGGTGATTGGGCCAAGTCACCCAGCTGGCTTTCATATCTAAGACAGGACTCGAACTCACCGCCTCCTGGTGATTGGGCCAATGTCACCCAGCTGGCTTTCATATCTAAGACAGGACTCGAACTCACCGCCTCCTGGTGATTGGCCAAAGTCACCCAGCTGGCTTTCATATCTAAGACAGGACTCGAACTCACCGCCTCCTGGTGATTGGGCCAAAGTCACCCAGCTGGCTTTCATATCTAAGGCAGGACTCGAACTCACCGCCTCCTGGTGATTGGGCCAAGTCACCCAGCTGGCTTTCATATCTAAGACAGGACTCGAACTCACCGCCTCCTGGTGATTGGCCAAAGTCACCCAGCTGGCTTTCATATCTAAGACAGGACTCGAACTCACCGCCTCCTGGTGATTGGCCCAAGTCACCCAGCTGGTTTTCATATCTAAGACAGGACTCGAACTCACCGCCTCCTGGTGATTGGGCCAATGGCCTCCAGCTGGTTTCATATCTAAGACAGGACTCGAACTCACCGCCTCCTGGTGATTGGGCCAAAGTCACCCAGCTGGCTTTCATATCTAAGACAGGACTCGAACTCACCGCCTCCTGGTGATTGGGCCAAAGTCACCCAGCTGGCTTTCATATCTAAGGCAGGACTCGAACTCACCGCCTCCTGGTGATTGGGCCAATGGCCTCCAGCTGGTTTTCATATCTAAGGCAGGACTCGAACTCACGCCTCCTGGTGATTGGGCCAAAGTCACCCAGCTGGCTTTCATATCTAAGACAGGACTCGAACTCACCGCCTCCTGGTGATTGGCCAAAGTCACCCAGCTGGCTTTCATATCTAAGACAGGACTCGAACTCACCGCCTCCTGGTGATTGGGCCAAAGTCACCCAGCTGGCTTTCATATCTAAGACAGGACTCGAACTCACGCCTCCTGGTGATTGGGCCAATGGCCCCAGCTGGTTTCATATCTAAGGCAGGACTCGAACTCACCCTCCTGGTGATTGGGCCAATGGCCCCAGCTGGTTTTCATATCTAAGACAGGACTCGAACTCACCGCCTCCTGGTGATTGGGCCAATGTCACCCAGCTGGCTTTCATATCTAAGGCAGGACTCGAACTCACCGCCTCCTGGTGATTGGGCCAATGGCCTCCAGCTGGTTTTCATATCTAAGGCAGGACTCGAACTCACCGCCTCCTGGTGATTGGGCCAAAGTCACCCAGCTGGCTTTCATATCTAAGACAGGACTCGAACTCACCGCCTCCTGGTGATTGGCCCAAAGTCACCCAGCTGGCTTTCATATCTAAGACAGGACTCGAACTCACCGCCTCCTGGTGATTGGGCCAATGGCCTCCAGCTGGTTTCATATCTAAGACAGGACTCGAACTCACCGCCTCCTGGTGATTGGGCCAAAGTCACCCAGCTGGCTTTCATATCTAAGACAGGACTCGAACTCACCGCCTCCTGGTGATTGGCCAAAGTCACCCAGCTGGCTTTTCATATCTAAGACAGGACTCGAACTCACCGCCTCCTGGTGATTGGGCCAATGTCACCCAGCTGGCTTTCATATCTAAGGCAGGACTCGAACTCACCGCCTCCTGGTGATTGGGCCAAAGTCACCCAGCTGGCTTTCATATCTAAGACAGGACTCGAACTCACCGCCTCCTGGTGATTGGCCCAAAGTCACCCAGCTGGTTTTCATATCTAAGGCAGGACTCGAACTCACCGCCTCCTGGTGATTGGGCCAAAGTCACCCAGCTGGCTTTCATATCTAAGGCAGGACTCGAACTCACCGCCTCCTGGTGATTGGGCCAATGTCACCCAGCTGGCTTTCATATCTAAGGCAGGACTCGAACTCACCCCTCCTGGTGATTGGGCCAAAGTCACCCAGCTGGCTTTCATATCTAAGACAGGACTCGAACTCACCGCCTCCTGGTGATTGGCCCAAAGTCACCCAGCTGGCTTTCATATCTAAGACAGGACTCGAACTCACACCCTCCTGGTGATTGGGCCAATGGCACCCAGCTGGTTTCATATCTAAGACAGGACTCGAACTCACCGCCTCCTGGTGATTGGGCCAAAGTCACCCAGCTGGCTTTCATATCTAAGACAGGACTCGAACTCACCGCCTCCTGGTGATTGGGCCAAAGTCACCCAGCTGGTTTCATATCTAAGGCAGGACTAGAACTCCCTGCCTCCTGGTGATTGGGCCAAAGTCACCCAGCTGGCTTTCATATCTAAGGCAGGACTCGAACTCACCGCCTCCTGGTGATTGGGCCAATGCCACCCAGCTGGCTTTTCATATCTAAGGCAGGACTCGAACTCACCGCCTCCTGGTGATTGGGCCAAAGTCACCCAGCTGGCTTTCATATCTAAGGCAGGACTCGAACTCACCGCCTCCTGGTGATTGGCCCAAAGTCACCCAGCTGGCTTTCATATCTAAGACAGGACTCGAACTCACCGCCTCCTGGTGATTGGGCCAAAGTCACCCAGCTGGCTTTCATATCTAAGACAGGACTCGAACTCACCGCCTCCTGGTGATTGGCCAAAGTCACCCAGCTGGCTTTCATATCTAAGACAGGACTCGAACTCACCGCCTCCTGGTTATTGGCGCAAAGTCACCCAGCTGGCTTTCATATCTAAGGCAGGACTCGAACTCACCCCTCCTGGTGATTGGGCCAAAGTCACCCAGCTGGTTTTCATATCTAAGACAGGACTCGAACTCACCGCCTCCTGGTGATTGGGCCAATGCCCCCAGCTGGTTTTCATATCTAAGACAGGACTCGAACTCACCGCCTCCTGGTGATTGGGCCAATGTCACCCAGCTGGCTTTCATATCTAAGACAGGACTCGAACTCACCGCCTCCTGGTGATTGGGCCAAAGTCACCCAGCTGGCTTTCATATCTAAGACAGGACTCGAACTCACCGCCTCCTGGTGATTGGGCCAAAGTCACCCAGCTGGCTTTCATATCTAAGCAGGACTCGAACTCACCGCCTCCTGGTGATTGGGCCAAAGTCACCCAGCTGGCTTTCATATCTAAGACAGGACTCTAACTCACCGCCTCCTGGTGATTGGCCCAAAGTCACCCAGCTGGTTTCATATCTAAGACAGGACTCGAACTCACCGCCTCCTGGTGATTGGGGCCATGGCCTCCAGCTGGTTTTCATATCTAAGACAGGACTCGAACTCACCGCCTCCTGGTGATTGGGCCAATGGCCTCCAGCTGGTTTTCATATCTAAGGCAGGACTCGAACTCCCCCGCCTCCTGGTGATTGGGCCAAAGTCACCCAGCTGGCTTTCATATCTAAGGCAGGACTCGAACTCACCGCCTCCTGGTGATTGGCCCAATGCCTCCAGCTAGCTTTCATATTAAGGCAGGACTCGAAAACCACCGCCTCCTGGTGATTGGCCAAAGTCACCCAGCTGGCTTCATATCTAAGGCAGGACTCGAACTCACCGCCTCCTGGTGATTGGGCCAATGTCACCCAGCTGGCTTTCATATCTAAGACAGGACTCGAACTCACCGCCTCCTGGTGATGGGCCCAAAGTCACCCAGCTGGCTTTCATATCTAAGGCAGGACTCGAACTCACCGCCTCGGTGATTGGGCCAAAGTCACCCAGCTGGCTTATATCTAAGACAGGACTCGAACCCCCTCACCGCACTCTGGTGATTGGCCCAAAGTCACCCAGCTGGCTTTCATATCTAAGACAGGACTCGAACTCACTGCCTCCTGGTGATTGGACCAAGTCACCCAGCTGGCTTTCATATCTAAG
>SOZL01001522.1:0-19836 GCA_009733165.1 Naja naja
GCCTTAACAATGAGCTGCCTCTCCGCGCGGACTACCAAAACCGCATCTGGTGACTTTAACGTGCGGATTCGTAAAACAACGAATACGTCTTGACCGCTTCATCTCGGCCGGACGCGCTGCTGCAGCTACTAGGGACGCCATGACCAGCGACCCCTCCCCAGGATCCCAGCCAGTGGAATCCTCCCTTTCAGTGAGTATGGGCGAAAATTTCTAAGTCACATGGCGGCGCACCTACAAGAACTTAGGAGTTAACCAAAAGTTCAATTGTGATTATCAAAAACCAGAAAAAAACTTTACCTTTATCCTCAAAGAAAGATTTGGTCAAATTGTTGAGTTATATTTATGCTAATTGTCCGCTTATCCGAAAGGGGTTCACTTAAGGTGTCAGTATGGATAAAATTGGGAACTCATTTCCATGAACAACCTAGAGCCCCACCCAAAATTTTAGCGACATGGCTAATTATCATGGAATGTCTAAAAATCCATGACAGTGCTTTTCTGATGCCACCTGCAAAGAAAAGCCACCGCCATATCAACCAAAATATGAAAAATTGCCCAACCAGAAGGAAAAGACATAGAAGCTTTTCCTACCTCCACAGTAAAATCACTGTCCGTGTCCCTTCGCACCAGTGACTAATTCATCTCCTATGGGAGCCATTGCAAAGCAATGATACAAGCTCACAACAAGGCTTGTTGGACATGGATCGAACTAAGTAACTGTTCCCTTTATCCTGTACAACTCGCTCAGATTGGCAATGGTCAATTTGACCCACAATTAGAACCAATCCCACTAAGACAATTCATGAGGAGGGGTTTGGTCAGCCAGCACCCTCCTCAGATCAAGAAAAACAGAGATTTGTCCTCCCCCAGAGGACAAACCCGACAAGGAAGCCAAGTCCTGTCAGAGAACAAACCTCCAAGCTGCCTCCCTGTCACAAAATTGGCCGGGTTGAGAGAATCATCCTCTGTCCCCATGGGCGCAGTAAGAAAAAGGGCTCAAAGAAGCCCAGCACCTTTTAGATTCAACGGACCTTGCAAAACTAACCTTATGTCCCTTGGAATATACTCAAAATGCAGCAGGGTTCAAGTGCCCCACATCGTGCTTCTGCCTCTAAGTCTTAAAAGATCTGTCTCTTTATCTTCTATGCTACCATGTGGTTTGTTCCTTAAGATTTATGCCTTCCCCAATTTTACCAAGAAGGTATTTATTGTGGGAATGATCAGTGTGTGTAAACCTCAAAAGTTTTGTTTTCCTCTGTGTCTTTGTGTGTGGGTATGTGTGTGTCTAAGACTTTGTGTGTCCTAGAGGTAACTGTTGCAACTGTTAAGTGTCTCTGATCCCTTCGGATATTAATTTTAAATTGTTAAGAATTAAAAACACTGAGAGATTGTCTTCTTCTGGTCTGATCTGGCCAATTAGACCGGATGAGGAACAGAGTTAAATTTTCTCCTCTGTGCTTTTAAGAAAAACCCAGGGTTATTAACGAATGTTCTAAGTTCATTTACAAGAAAAGTTTCATTCTTGCATTTACTGTGTGTTTAAATGCTTTTACCTGTTCATCCTTTTCCTGAAGCATTTGAATCCAGTTTTTTCCCTTTCTCATCTGTTGTGTCTCCATTTTGTTGAAACTGATTTATCTGTTTAGTAACTGCAATACTGATGTGTTATTTTTCTTTCTCCTGAAACCATACCTGCAAGCTATCTCCAAACCTCTCTAATCCTTTTAAGACAAAACAACAGCCACCACAAAAATCTGTGCAGCGCTGAATTGGCCGCTGCAATTTTGGCTTTTCAGCTTTTTTCTAAAGTCCCAATTAATTTGATTCTCGATAGCTTGTATGTTTCTCAAATTGTTTTAACAATATTTGGCTCATACCTATCACCATCTATTGAACCTGATTTATTGGCATTATTTTGTACTCTGCAGTCCCTAATTGCAGAACGAAATTGTCCATTTTTTGTTGCTCATATTAGGAGCCACCAACCTTTCCCTGGTGTGCTCCAAGAAGGTAACAATAGGGCAGACGATGCAGCCGCGATTTGATCTTGCCTTTACAACCTGTAACACCTTGGGAAAAGCCACTCATACTTTCACCAAAATACAAAGCGCATTAAACAATTTGGTATTTCTGCTGCTGAGGCAGTGGCCATACGGCAACAATGCCCCACTTGTAGTCAGCAGGCTATTGCTATTCCTATGGGAGTCAACCCCAGAGGCACACAGGCCTGCCAAATATGGCAAATGGATGTTACCCAATATGCTCCTTTGCCCCCTGGAAATATCTACATGTTTCCGTTGATACGTTTTCAGGGTTTATTATGGCCACTCCTCAGAGAGGCGAAGCCTCTAAACATGTAATCAATCACTGTATTCAAACCTTTGCATCGTTGGGACGCCCAAAAGAGCTAAAAACTGATAATGGTCCTGCATACACAAGCTCTGCCATGTCAGAGTTTTGTAATCGATGGGATATTATCCACAAATTTGGAATACCTTACAACAGCCAAGGCCAGGCCTTGGCAGAGCACGCCAACCAGACACTTAAACATGCACTCAATCGATATTTGAAACAGGGGAAAACCCCCCCCTGGCCTCCCATCGATACAAAATACCTTAAATCTTTGTCTATATACTCTGAATTTCATAATTTTAACTACCGCTGCAGAGCGACACTTTTCCTCTCCCTCATCTGCAGATTTACCCAAACCACAGGTATACTACCATTGCTTACCTGACCTGCATTGGAAAGGTATAAACAATACTGCAATACAACACATAGCACAATCAACACAACACTCTTTTACATACCACCTAGAAATGGATGGTGGGCCTGTTCTACAGGCCTTACAGCCTGTGCCCACGGCCATGTGATTAACACCACAGGTTTTTGCATTCTTGTCCAAGTTATGCCACGCATATACCTTCACACAGAGGAAGACATTTACAACACCTACTCAGGGTCAGAACTCATTAGGCACAAGCGAGCCTATCTCCACCCTCACAGTTGCTCTGTTAGTGGGACTTGGCCTAACAGGAGCAGGTACTGGAATAGCCTCTTTTGCACATCAATATTCTCAATATCACAACCTTAGGCTGCATTGACGAAGACCTGGAAAGAATAGAAACCTCTATCTCTCACTTACAAAAATCCCTCACCTCCCCTCTCAGAAGTAGTTTTGCAAAATCAAGAGGACTTGACCTACTTTTCTTACAAGAAGGGGGTTATGTGTTGCTTTAAGAGAAGAATGTTGTTTCTATGCATATCACTCTGGCATAGTTCAGGACTCTGTGAACAAACTCCGGGAAGGCCTGAACATCCGGAGAAGGGAGAGGGAGGGTCAAAGGGTGGTTTGAGAGTTGGTACAAATTCTCCTTGGCTCACTACCTTGCTAAGTGCTGTTGCAGGACCTTTAATTTTGCTTATATTGTTATGCACATTTGGGCCATGCTTGCTAAAATGCCTTTCAACATTTATCGAGAGCAAAATGGATTCATTAGAGACTCTAGTATTAGAATCTCAGAATGCTTTGTTAAACCAGAAATATAGCAGCACCTATCAACTCGTGCCACAGGATAATGTATCAGAACAAAATCTCTTCACCATGAGCAGTGAGGATGAAGATGATGACACCACTGACCAGACCCTTGAAGGCAACTCCTTGCACAAAACACCCTTCACCCCTCCAGGAAGGAGACGACTATCTTTGAAAAACAAAAACAGAGGAGATGTTGCTATAAAATCATTAATTGCTTTTGTATTAGCCATTAAAACTTGTGTGTGCAGGCTTCTGTAAAAGCTGAACCACATACAAGGATCCATTAGTTACTTGTGTATTAGACCTTTGCTTCTGTATTTGACATATAACCTTTGTGTGACCTGTATGTGTAGATTCTTATCAGAGTCGGACCATGTACAGGAAGTTAGCAGCGGAGAATGTAGCTGCACTGTCTGTCTGTTTCTACATATCCTGTTCCAACCACATAACCACAAACTGTAACATTTGCTTGCTGCTTGCACAAATTTTGCAGCTACATTTATGGAAAAATGTACTCATAGTATGCTCTACTAACCCCGCCTATACTCACCCAATAAAAGAGCCCCCCGGACTCTGTGTCGGGGTCAGCTCATCCGAGGAAGAACCTGCATGGAGTCTTCTGGCGATTTGGCCTTAACAATGAGCGGCCCTCCAAGTGCGGACCAAAACCGCAGCCCATGGTCTAGGATTCACATTGATTTCGCTGGCCCTACCAGAGGGCACACCTTCCTTATTATAGTAGATGCATATTCCAAATGGCTAGAGGTCATCCCTATGGCATCCACCACAACCGATGCTGTCATCAAGCAGCTTAAAAAGCTTTTTGTAACCCATGGGTTACCTGATGTTCTTGTCTCTGACAATGGCCCTCAATTTACATCCAACCTTTTGAATCCTATCTAGCACAACAGGTATCAGACATGCCCTGACCTGCCCCTACCCTTCGCTAACAGCCTGAACGATGGTACGCTTTTACCAAGGAAAAGCTTCAGCAATTGGGTCCTAGGGGACATCACTGAAAAGTTGAAAAACTTCTTAGTGTTCAGCATCATCTCCTAACTCATCAACTAACTTATCCCCAGCAGAGTTGTTGATGGGTAGGAAACTTAGGCTCCCCTTGACCGCCTTCATCCCACTTACGCACCCAACCACCACCAGATTCCACTAGCAAAGTTCGCGACGTTCAGTGTGGGTGATTCTGTTTATGCTAAGAACCTTATGGGTGAACCTTCATGGATTCCTGCTGAAATAACTCAAATCACAGGCCCTTGTTCTTAGGGTGCAAACAGAGGATGGTGTCCTCTGGAGCAGGCACATTGATCAGCTTAGATCCAGATTACCTCAGGAACATCGCAATTGTTCCTCTCTAGTTCCCATACCTAATGCCTTTTCTAGGGGGGGAGGAGCATGAGGATAATCAGCAAGCAAGAATCAACCCCATGTGTAACAAGCCATTATGACAGGAACCATCCCAAAACCTGTCACAATGCCAAAATCCATCCTTACAAGTGGAAGAGTGCACATCACTACCTGACTTGGGTGCTGACATTGGGTTGGAGATGGGTTGGGAGGAGAGACCAGATTGTAACAATCAAACAGGGTCTTCTTTCACTGGAAGCCCTAGTAGGGAAATGTCAACAGACACATTTCTCTCACTGGGTGAGAACATTAAAACTTCTGAACCATGAAGGTCTCAACGTTACGTAAGAGCCCCACCTATTTAAAAGAATACATTAGATAGGTTGGGGTTTGAGTATGGACTGAACCTAGTGGGGAGGGGTGTTATGTATGCAGGTTTGAATGTCATTGGTTTAGTTTGAACTGTTCTTGTAAAATGTCAGAAATGATTGGTTTAAAAAGTGCGGGAAAATCCTGCACTCTGATTGGCTGGCAACTGCGGCTGCTGGCTATAAGTAGCAGCCTCAGCCCAGCCAAATTGGGTCTGTTATGAGCTGTAGTCACTAATAAACTCTTCACTGAAGCACTCCGCGTCTGACTCTTCATGCAAACTTAACAGAGTCCACAACTGAATAAAAGGCAGAAAAAGAAACTTAGGAAGTACTTGCCCTACATTATCAGTCAGTAAGGGGAGCCAGCAGGAGTTCTATACTTTCAGACTTCCAGGATTCTATTACTGTGGCTTTACAATAAAGTGGAATTAGCTCATCTTGTTCTGTTTCCTGCCTGGTCTACTTGGGAGCCTGACAATCTCCAATTCTGGCCTGCTGCTAGGGAAGAGAGGCTAACTTACTGATTTGGGTGAGATTCTCAAGGAGAAAATAAAACTCCACAGGCATCAGTCCATATTTTATCAGAGGGTGCCACCAAAACGAATTGGTTTCCCTCTATTGACACAATGAGAAGCTTTCATCAGCAGGATAAAGAGAAAGAGAATGGCTTGTGTATGTTATTTCTCCTCCTTTTAATTTGTTTGCTTTCTTCCTGTCAGGATAGTTGAGGGACCCTTTCGAATGGAGGAGACTGCTATTATTTATTTATTTATTTATTTGAACTTGTATGCCACCCCATCTCTGAAGACTCGGGGCGGCTCACAACTAAAAACACAGAACAATAAATATTTAAAAAAACATTAAACCAAACAAGCCCAAATATAAAACACAACAATAAAAATACATTAAAAAACCCATCCCTCCCCCCAGGGAGGGGTCACAGCCCGGGTTGGTCAAATAACCAGGTCTTTAATTGGCGGAAGGTGCGGAGATCAGGGCCAGACGGAGCTCCAGAGGCAGTTGATTCCAGAGGTCGGGGCCGGACAGAGAAGGCTCGTCCGGGAATCACCAGCCGGCATTGACCTGCCGATGGAACCCGAGGAGTCCTTGCCTATGAGCCGCACAGGGCGGCCGGCACTAGCTATTGGAAGAAGACGCCTCAAATATTGGGGACCCATGTCGTGTAGGACTTTGAATGTCAAAACTAAAACCTTGAATCTCACCCGAGCGCAGGCAGCCAATGCAGGCCACGCAGGAGGGGGTAACATGGGAGAACCGGTAACTCCCATCACCAGCGCGCATTCTGCACCAGTTGCAATCTCGGATGGTATGCAAGGGCAGTCCTAAATAGAGAGCTGCAGTAGTCGAAGTCTCGAGGTGACAAGGGCATGAGTAACTGTCGTAGGGCGCCCCGTCCAGAAAAGGGCGAAGTTGTCGAACAAGACGGAGCTGGGCAAAGGCCCCTGGCGGCCCCCACCTGCTCCTCCAACCGAGCCGCATCCAGGAGGACCCCAGATTCCGCCTATCCACAGGGGTAACACCTCCCCTATGGCCAAGGATGGACAATCTTGACTGGGCCGAGATGCCGATGCAAAGCCACTCAGTCTTGGCGGGTTGAGTGGAGCATGTTCCTACTCATCCAGATCCGTACCGCATCCAAACACCGGGACATCAGGGAGAGGGCATCACTGATCTGGCCTGGGGTGGAAAGGTACAGCTGAGTATCATCAGCGTACTGATGGAATTTCACCCCAAAACCACGGATGATCTCACCCAGCGGTTTCATGTAGATATTAAATAAGAGAGGACGACCCCTGGGGACCCCACAAGAGAGCCCTCGGGGGGCCCAACCCCTAACACCGATTGCACCCGAGAGGTAGGAGGAGAACCACTGAAGAACAGTGCCCCCACTCCCAACCCGGAGGCGGCGCAAAGGATACCATGGTCGATGGTATCGAAAGCCGCTGAGAGGTCCAATAGGACCAGGACAGAGGAAAAACCCTGTCCCGGGCCCTCCAGAGATCATCCATCAGCGACCAATGCCGTCTCCGTGCTGTAACGGGTGGAAGCCCGATTGAGTACGGATCCAGGTAGTCCGCTTCATCCAGGAAAAGCGGAACCTGCTGAGCCACCACTCTCAACAACCTTAGCCAAGCGAAGGTTGGAGACGACGAAGTTGTCTAACGCGGTCGGGTCCAAGGCAGGCTTCTTCAGGAGGGTCTCACCGCCTCCTTCAAGGCGGAGGGAAAGACACCCTCCCTCAGTGAAGCGTTGACAACTGCCGGAGCCAACCGCAGGTGGCCTCCCTGGCGGCATAAGTCAGCCAGGAGGGACCGGGTCCAACAAACATGTGGTGGAACTCAGTCGCGCATAATCCTGTCCACTTCATCCTCGGAGACAGGATCAAACTCATCCCAGATAACAGTGGCCAGACTACCCACAACTTCGTTCCTCCGACCACTGCAAATCAGAGGACAACCCGTCCCGAATCGCGGCGATCTTATCCGTCAGATATTGACCAAACTCCTCAGCCCTGCCCCAATGGGTCCGGCCCTCCCTCAAAAGCGAAGGAGAGAGCGGGTAACCGAAACAAGGGCTGGGCGGTTATCTGCGGGCGCTATGAGAGTGGAGAGATAAGACCTTCTCGCTCTCCCATAGCTACCAGGTAAGTCCTAATGTAGGCTCTTAGCTGGGCGCGATCGGATTGAGAGCGGGTAGACCTCCACCTGCTCTCTAAACCCCTCGGCGTCGTTTCATCTCCCGAGCTCCTCAGTATACCAGGGAGCAAGCCGAGATCCACGGCGTGTAAGGGCGCATGGGGACAACCCTGTCGAGGGCTTCTGGCAGCCCGTTGCCAGGCCACTGCCAGATCCTCGGCAGAGTTGTGAGCAAGGGAAGAGGAAAAAACCCCAGTTCTGCCTGGAACCTTTCAGGGTCCATCAGGCCTGGGGCGGAACCACCTAAGTGGCTCCTCCTCCCAGCAGTGGGGGGCCTGTTGGAAGACCAGCCGTAGGAGATAGTGATCAGACCATGGAGCGGGCAAGACTGTAAAAGTAACTTGCCCTCTGTCACTCCGCCACCGTTCAGAGACAAAAACTAGGTCAAGTATTCCCCCTCATGAGTGGGGCCTTGAATCAACTGGGTCAGGCCCATGGCCTCCATAGAAGCCATGAACTCCTGGGCCAAACCCGACCCCCCCAGGGAAGGCAGATTGAAGTCCCCCAGGACCATAAGGTCCGGGAGCTCCACCGCCACCCGAGAGGGAGATCGAGAAGCCCAGGTAGGGCTGCTGCCACACAGCTGGGGAAAGGTATGTAAGCAGCAGACCCACCTGACCACTGGGCCCCCACCTCACGAGGAGGGTCTCCCGCCTATCTCTGCAACAGTGACCTCCCTTGGAAACAGGGTCTCCCGAATAACCACGCCACCCCACCACCCCTACCCTGAGCCGTGGTGGTGCAAAACCCGAAAACCTGGAGGGCATAGATCAACCAGAGGGACACCTCCCTCCGGGCCCAACCAGGTCTCGGTGATACAAGCCAGGTCCGCAGCCTCCTCAATGATCTCACGGAGGAGGGAAGACTTATTAGCCACGGACCTGGCATTAAAATACACCAACCTAAGGCCAGGGATCCCAATTCCGGTGCTCCCTAGGGAGGAGGCCACAGGGTGGGGCGAGCCACCACACAAAGATGGCGGTGCTGCTCCCAGCACATGATATGGCCCTGTGCCTCGGCGTCTCCTGCCAATTCCAACCACCCTGGGGATCGCGGTCCCCACCTCACACCGAGCCCCGCCCGCCCGCCCCGCCCTCCCGACCCCGGGCTGCAAAAGACCCCTCCACCCCCTCCCTAACCCCTTAAGGCGACCAATTAAAATTTTAAAAACCTCCCCTTCGAGATAAACATAATTTGAAACCCTTGGTCATGCTATGCCCCTCTCGGGAATAAGAAACCCGTCATCGAGGAGGGGCTTTGACAAACAGCGGGCATCTCAGGGACAGGGGAACACCCCTGGCCCGCAGCTCAAGAGAAGAATAGATATATCCCATAGTGGTTATTGCTAGGGGCAGTCAAGTCCAGGATAGATGGTAAAAGAGTTCAGTTCGATGGTCAGTCAGTTCTAGAGCCAGAAAACAACAGGAAACTTTGACCCAGGTGGCATTCTCACTACCCACTGGGAAATAAGTCCTGTAAACTCTGACACAGTTCAAACTCCTCTCTCTCACTGAGGAGGACAGTCATCAGGGTAGCTCTAGACAAGGGGGCCAAACACCACTGGTCTCTCACCTCAGTGGTGCTGGACAACATGGCATGCTCCCACCACACCATGTGGCCCCTGGGCAACTGAAACAATTGGGGGGGAGGAAAGATGGTCCAGGCATGGTAGATGGCCACTAAGGGCCCGATGCCCTCACCAGCCAATCACCTCTACTTGCGTCCTCCAGTCCTGGGTCAGATGGTGAGCCTCACAGCAAACAGTACAAGCCGCAGAACAGCCGTTGTTGACTTTCCGGCCCAGCAAAAAACAACCCGGGTCGGACGGCAGACTTCTAGCGGCACAGCTTCCGGCACAGACAGCATAGGCCATATCACCACGGCCTCCAGGTGCAGATGCTGGTCCCAGGCTCCAGGCTCCAGGCTCCAGGCACAGGAAACCAGCACCAGGCTCCAGGCTCCAGGTTCCAGGCCCCGACACTGGCTCCAGACACGAACCCTGGCTCCAGACTTCGCTGGCTTCAGGCTCCACTGGCTCCAGGTACAGGCACCGGCCCCCGGCTCCAGGCCCCAGGGTCCAGCTTCCGGCATGAGCCCTGGTCCCAGGCTCCAGGCTCAAAACTCCGGGCTTCAAAGAGCTCCGGAATTGTGGAGACTGCCAGGGCCGCAGAGCCACACCCCCAGCCGTCGCGACGAGCGGCAGCCTCCGGGAAAGAAGCCCGGACCGGCATCGCCTTCCCTCGCCGCATATCCGCCCACGCTGGAACCATGGTCCAGGGAAGACACCCCGGGCCAAGTGGGAGACCTCAGCGCAGCCTACGGGCTGCACGGGCTGCAAATCTGAATCGAGCGGCACCAGCGTGGGAAAGCAAAGCCGAAGACGCCGAAGCCGCTAAGGCCGCACCCTCAGCTGTCGCGCCGCCCAGCACCAGCCGGTAAGCAAAAAACCTCTCCCGACTCGCGCTGCCGGCTTCACCGTCAAAACCCGACCCAGGGAAAGGCAGCCCTGGGTCGGACTGCTAGGGCCATCTCCACAGGGCTGGCAAACCCCCAAACAACTGGACTCAGGCAAGCTCCGTAGCTTTCACCAACGCTCACCTCCTCCGAGCCGCCATAGCCCTACACATGTGCAGATCAGAATAATTTAATTTGAAATGCTATGAAAGAAGGGGTTGCCAAAAATAGCCAGCCTTCTTGTTACATTGACAAAAGCTTCAAAAAGCATTCAATCAACAGAGTGACATCAGCCCAATGCGATCCATTGATTTTTCTCTTTCAGTTTAAGGGAAGAGAAATTGCTTCCTTTTTTTCTCTCAAAAGAGGGGAAGATTTTGGTTAAATCCTCAGAGGTCGGTGTCGGATTCTGACAATTGTTGAGAAGTGTGATACAATCATATGGATTACTGATTAGAAAATATGTGTCTAAAGCAGAGGTGGGCAATTATGGCCCCTTTACAACTTGTGGACTTCAGCTCCCAGAATTCCTGTCCCAGCCATGCCCAGGAATTGCCATGATTGTGCCGTCTCAGGAATTCTGGGAGTTGAAGTCCACAAATTGTAAAGGGGCCATAATTGCCCACCTCTGGTCTAAAGTATAGAAGATTGGTTTTTATCATCTAGATCCAATGTTATAAACTGGAAGCAAGATCATGCCGTTTGGATGCATCTATTCAGAATTTGCTCTTCCTATCCCAACCCTCTTCATTTGACTTTGGTAGGTACTTAGAAGTGTTTTGCAGAACATCCTGGGCACAGTTGGTACTTCCATTGATTAACGTTTTGTTCAATACGCAAAGCAGCAGTTTAAAATGCACTGCTCATTCCCTGATGGGAATGGACTGCCAAAAAATAAGAATATGTGCAGACCACAAGATTCAGTGATTCAGAAAACAGTCAAATTAACCTCAGAATGATTAGGAGAGATCAGATGTAGATTCAGTCTGCTTTAGAGGAAGCAGCCTCAATTGTCTGGACCAACCCATTTCAGTATTTGGCATCCAAAATGCTCTCCCAACCAGAAATCCAGTGGAGTAATCCTGCTACTGGAATTAATGTGGTTTACCATTAAGCCTGTTAATGTGGTGGACCAAAAGTTAAGATTCTCATGCATCTGTCCTTCCCTAAGCCTGTTACTCCCTATAAAATGTCATTGCCATGAATAATTAAATAAAAGTCAGTCCAATATCCATATCCTTCTGTGTTCTCACTGTAAAAGAAATATGAAATGTTGCATTAGTTTTTGTATGTCAAAAAGGCATAAGAAAATACCAAGAATGAGAGAGGGGTTCCAGGGCCTCATTGGTTAAATTTTTAGACTGTTTTTTAAGGGGGTTAGGGAGAGGGGTGGGTTGTTGTAATGAGGGAGTACAGTGCAGCTCAGGACAGGATCGTGGGGGGGGGGAGGGGGCCTGCGGGGACCCGGGGAGGTGGGAGCAGCGATATCCAGGGTGGTTGGGTTCGACAAGAGACGACGAGGCATGGGGCCATATCATGTAACGGGAGCATGCCCCTGCTGTCTTCGAGCAGTGGCGCGCTCCGACCCCCCTGCCTCTTCCCAATTCCCTGGGGATTCGGGATCTAGGACCCCTGGGCTCCGACTGGTGTACTTTAATGCCAGGTCCATGGTTAATAAGGCATCCCTCCTCTGTGAGGTGATTGAGGAGGAGGCAGCGGACCTGGCTTGTATCACCGAGACCTGGTTGGGGCCAGAGGGTGGAGTCCCTCTGGTTGATTTATGCCCCCCAGGTTTTTGGGTGTTGCACCGGTCACGAGCCCAGGGGAGGGGTGGGGGTGGCTGTGTTGGAGACCCTGATTCCAAGGGAGGTCACTGTTTGGAGATAGGCGGGTGTGAGGCCCTCCTCCTGAGGTGGGGGCCCAGGGGTCAGGTGGGCTTGCTGCTCACATACCTTTCCCCCAGCTGTGTGACAGCTGCCCTGCCTGGGTTCCTCGATGCCCTCTTGGAGGTGGCGGTGGAGTTCCCAGGCCTTATGGTCCTGGGTGATTTCAACTTGCCCTCTCTGGGGGTGGCGTTGGGTTTGGCCCAGGAATTCATGACCTCCATGGCGGCCATGGGCCTGACCCAGGTGATTCAAGGCCCGACTCATGAGGGGGGTAACACGCTCGACCTGGTTTTTGTCTTGGAACAGTCGTGTAATGATCTGGGGGGTGGTAATTTTACCATCCATCCCGTTCCATGGTCAGATCATTATCTCTTATGGCTGGTCTTCCGACAAGCTGCCCCACACTGCTGGGATGAGGAGCTACCTAGATGGTTCCACCCCAGACGCCTGATGGACCCTGAGAGGCTCCAGGCAGAACTGGGGTTTCTTCCTACATCCCTTATCCACAGCTCTGCCGAGGTCCTGGCGGCCACCTGGCAACAGGCTGCTGCGGGGGCTCTTGATAAAGTTGTCCCCATGCGCCCCCTCACTCAGCGCAGATCCCGGTTGGCTCCCTGGTACACCATGGAGCTCCGGGAGATGAAGCGTCGTAGGGGGGGTTTAGAGAGCAGGTGGAGGTCGACCCGTTCCGGTTCCGACCAAGCCGAGTTAAGAGCCTATATTAGGACTTACCTGGTCACTATGGGAGCGGCGAGAAGGGTTTTTTTCTCCGCTCTCATAGCATCCGCAGATAACCGCCTGGCTGCCCTGTTTAGGGTCACTTGTTCCCTCCTACATCCGAGGCGGTGGACCCTTCTGAGTAGGGCTGAGGAATTTGGTCAATATCTGTTGGACAAGATTGCTCGGATCCGGGAGGGGTTGAGCTCTAATTTGCAGTGGTCTGACATTGAGGGTGCAAGTAGTCTGGCCAATGTGATCTGGGCTGAGTTTGATCCTGTTTCTGAGGATGAAGTGGACAGGATTATGCGATGGCTGAGTTCCACCACATGTTTGTTGGACCCGTGCCCTTCCTGGTTGGTATATGCCTCCAGGGAGGTCATGTCTTGACTGGCTCGGGCAGTGGTCAGCTTCATTAAGGGAGGGCTCTTTCCCCGCCGCCTTGAAAGAGGCGGTGGTGAGACCCCTCCTGAAGAAGTCTGCCCTGGAACCAGCCATATTAAACAACTTTCGTCTGGTCTCCAACCTTTGTTTTTTGGCGAAGGTTGTTGAGGTGTGGTGGCTCAGCAGTTTCTGCTTTCCTGGAGGCGGACTACCTGGATCCGTACCAATCGGGCTTCCGACCCAGGTTTAGCATGGAGACAGCATTGGTCGCACTGGTTGATGATCTCTGGAGTGGGACAGGGGTTTTCCTCTGTCCTGGTCCTGTTAGATCTCTTAGCGGCTTTTGATACCATCGACCATGGTATCCTGTTGCATCTCGGGGTTGGGAGTGGGGGCACTGTTTTGCAGTGGTTTCCTACCTCTTGGGGCTACTTGTCGGTGTTGGCAGGGGCAGAGGTTGACTCTGAGGGCCCTCACTTGTGGGGTCCCCAGGGGTCGGTCCTCTCACCCCTCTTGTTCAACATCTATATGAAGCCGTTGGGGGAGATCATCCATGGTTTTGGGGTGAAGTATCATCAGTACTCTGATGATACACAGCTGTACATCTCCACCTCAAACCATATCAGTGATGCCCTCTCCGTGATATCCCGTTGTCTGGATGCGATGCGGATCTGGATGGACAGGAACATGCTTGACTCAATCCGGCCAAGACGAGGTGGTTGTGCATACTGACAACTCAGTCCAGTCAAGAGATTCCACCTTTGGTCATGGGGGGAGAGGTGTTGCCCCCCGTGGACAGGGCACAGAACCTGGGGTTCCTGGACTCTGGCTCAGGTTGGAGGAACAGGTGGGAGACATAGCCAGGGGGGCCTTTGCCCAGGTCCGACTGGTTTGCCAGTTCGCCCATATCTGGACAAGATGCCCGCACGGTCACTCATGCACTTGTTATCTCTCTTCGACTACTGCAACGCTCTCTATTTAGGACTGCCCTTGCATACCATCCGGGCTTCAGCTGGTGCAGAATCGCCATGCGGGTTGTGATGGGAGTCTCCGGTACTCCCATGTTACATCCCTCCTGCGCGACCTGCATTGGTTACCGGTTGTCCTCTGGGTGAGATTCAAGGTTTTGGTGTTAACATTCAAAGTCCTGCAAGGCATGGGTCGGGATACTACGGGGCGTCTCCTGCGGCATCGTGCCAACCGCCCTGTACGAGCATACAGGCAAGGGCTCCTTGGGGTGCCGTCTGCGAGCCAGTGCCGCCTGGCGGTGCCCTGGGGAAGAGCCTATTCTGTGGCGGTTCCCGCCTTATGGAACCAATTACACCTGGGACTCCATTTGGCCCCTGACCTTCGCACCTTCCGTCATGATTTGAAAACCTGGCTATTTGAACAGGCCAGGCTGTGCTGACCTCTTGGGGGGGTGGTTTTAAATTTTTAAATTTAGTAACTGTATTGGGGTTTTTAGATCAATTGGCTTGTAATTGTTTAATAGTGTTTTAAGTAACTAACTTATTGTCTGTTTTTAGTTGTGAGCCGCGAAAAGTCCTTTTGGAGAGGGGGCGGCATACAAGTCAAATAAATAAATAAATAAATAAATAAATAAATAAATAAATAAATATTATTTTCATAATAATTTTATTACATTTCCAAATCAAAACATAAAAATGAATACAATCTAAAAATAAAAGAATAAAAAGAAATAGAGGAAAAATATATTTCTTCTTCCTGTATCTATTATCAAATTTCACTTGAAGTTTTTTCACAATATCAATTAACTTCACTTTTTCCCCTTATTTCTTTCCACCCAAATCAAGTTTATATCCCAATCTCCTTTTTTGTTTTAGTATAAACAGATTTATCTTAATACATATAACATAAATATACTTATTCAATATTTAATTATCCTTATCCAGTATCTCTTCTAAAATTCAGAGCATAAAATAATTCTTTCCTAGGACAGCAATTCTAGTAAAGCGGCTTATCAATTATATAGTTATATGATTCAGTAATTTTAAGTAAATACTTATCTGGGATATTAAGATATTAAGAGTATTATCAAACTATTGGCAGTTATTTCTTAATATACAATAATAGTTAGGGAAAAAAAAGTAGAAAGGCAAAAGGTGAAAATATGATTATAGAGAAATTTTCAAGTATGAGAAGGAAAAGAAAGGAAAGAAAAGAAGAGAAACAAAGTCGAAAGTATCTATCTAAAAGTTACAAGCTTAAAGTTTAGAAAGGAAAGTAGTTAGAAAGACTCGTGTATCTAAAGTATCACTTTCACTTCGCTCCTTCTTGTTGCAGCGTGACTGAGGGAGTTTCTTTTCTCTTCTGCTACTTCTTTCTTTGTTGTTAGCTGCAATCTTCAAAAGTTTTCTTAAAGAGGTCTGTGTAAATCTGTAAAATCCAAGTCCAAGTGTTTTGTATTTTATTCAGTTGTCTCTTTCGGCCTCAATCTTCCGCGTTAACAAGTTGGTTAATTTATAAAGAATCCACAGCATCCGTTTTCAATCAACTCTGCTGCTATCTTTAAGTTGAGATCTTTATGTCTTGTTTCAGCTCCGATCCGAAGTTGTATATATATTTGTATATTTAATTTTAATAATATGTACTTATTCAGTTTTATATATATTATTCTTAGTCTCCTTCTACCAGTTTAAATTTTTGTTTCTATTCTCTTCTTCCGCTTTCGTCACGAATCTCGCAGCTTGGTCAGCTTTTTAAATTAGAGCTATAAATTTTTCTTCAGATATTTCCAAAATTGATTATTGGCATCTAAATTGTCTTAGCTTGTTTTTGCTTACTGGTTATTGCTTGGTCTCGCAAAGCCGTACCTTGGTTCTGCTTGGTCACCGCTAGTGTAGTTGGCTGTCAGCATTGAAGGGTGGCCATTGCTAGCCTCCGATCTTCCGCTGCTCGTTTGTTCGCTCTGGTTACCCGATTCCGCCGCAGACTGCCGCCTGGGGTTTCTTTCCAGGGACCCCTCTCCTTCAGGAGCTCTCCAAGCCCCTTTGAGCTCTATTTAGCCCCCGACGGTAAGTGAAGGATCGTGCTCCGCAGAGTCCTCTGCCCGCACGTCCCTTCTCTCTGACAGTCCCCTGTATCTATTATCCATGAACAAATCCTTAAAGCCTTATCTTTAGTCCTAAAAAGCAAAAGTCCATTAAGAGTTACCAGTAATATTTATTTTTATTTTAATCAAATAAACAAACTTTACATTCCTTCCTTTTACTTTTAACACTTGATTCTTAATCTCTTCAAATAATTCCTAGAATTTTAATTATTTTCATTTTTTTCTTTCTCCCTCCTCACAAAATTCTTCAAAACTTCAACAAGTCTCTGTTGTGGCCCCGCCTCCTGAGCCTGTGCTGACAGAGGAAGAGGACCTGGATGATGAAGAGGAGGAACGGGCAATGCCTTTCTCCCCAGGACCTTCCTCCCTGTCACTGCCTCCCTCCCCAGGACCTTTCTCTTCAGGACCTTCCTCCCTGACAATGCCTTCCTCCCCAGGACCTTCCTCCCTAGCAATGCCTCAGGTTTCTTGGAAAGCCAGAGGAACAGCCTGAGACGCGCTCGATCGGTACGGCCACGGCTGGGGAGTGAGGAGGAGGATTCCTGGCTTGATCCCAGGCAACGTCGGAGGGAGAAACGTCAGCAGCAACGGGAGGCGGGGAGGGCCAGAGATTGAGCTGGACCACACCCCACAAGGTATAAGAGGGTGTGCCTACGTTGCAAACTCCGTGCGTGACAAAGTTCGAACCATCCAAGAATTCTGTTTGTGTTGTGACTGAACTGTATCTGGAGGAGCTCTTTGTCGTGGACTTTGGGAATAAAAAACCCCTTCTGGCTCAGTGAGTAATCTGATACCTGACAGATCTGAACTTGGCCGTCAGAGCGTGTGTGATTGCCAAGAGTCTTATCAGCTGCAGCAAATTGGCTTTTGGAGACAGGCCAGCGTGACTCTCTGTGCGGGTGTTGGTGCCAAGTTTCCTTACCTTCTGGAGAAGGGAAGGGGAGACAGAACAAGTCTCTTTTGTAAATAAAATACAGGAAAATTATCCAACTCATTTTTTAATTTGTATACCCTTTTAATTATTAAGACATTTTAATTATTAGGCCAGTTTCTTTTGTATGGTCATTGTAGCATCTTTTCCCATGTTATTCTTGTAGCCTGTCATTTTTTAATCCACTTTCAAATCTGTCTCAGTTTTGTCAGGTAAAACTTGTTCCTCATACATAGCATCTTTTAAACACAGGCTATCTATAGACGCAAACACTCTTAAAATTAACTTCTAGGTCCATTGTTTAAAAATATCCTTCAGTATGTCCAATCTTAAAATATTTTGTTCCAGTGTGGATTAGCAAGTCAAATTTAAGCATTCTTCTCCTTTAACTAAATCTCCATCTGGTTCCCTCTAATGTCCAATTTTCAAACTTTCATCCTATCATATTTTTAAAGACAATTCAAAACAAAAGCATTTTCCCAAGGAAGATTCTCATAATTAATTCTAAATCTTATTTCAAATCCATCTAGGCCTTTAGTCCATTTGGTAATTTTCCAAAATGAAAGTTCTAGTTATCTGTTTGCTGTTTATTTATTAAAAAATCTTTTTAAGTTTCAAAATTCTAAAGCGCCTTGGTGGCTCAGGCTGTTAAATGCCTGTATTTAAGTTCCAGCTGCCTACAATTACTGTAGGCTCAATCCCACCAGGCTCAAGGTTGACTCAGCCTTCCATCCTCTCGGGGTAGGTAAATTGAGGATCCAAGATTGTTGGGGGCAATAAGCTGACTTTGTAAAAATGCCACTTAGTAATAAGCAGGCATATACAATGGAATGAAGGCTACTGCTGAGCACACTGGGTTGTATCCAAAATTTAAGCCTGAGTCTTCGGAGAAGGGCATATAAATGTAATTTAAATATATATATATATATATTTATATATTTAAAATATATATATATATATATTTAAATTTCTTTAATGATTGAAGGAAACTCATCTGGTACTATAAAAATTCCATCTATCTATCTATCTATCTATCTATCTATCTATCTATCTAATCTATCTAACTATCTATTGTAAATATTTGCTGACATTTTAACTAAATTTGTATATCAGTGATTGCTTGACCTCTGTAGTTGCCAAATGCTAAATAAATAGTATAGAGTAAATCAAAATTGCATGAGAGCCAGACCAACTGCAATTTTCCCATTAATTTTAGTGGGAAAAGTTCTGTCCCTTGTAAAACAGCGTATAAGAGTATTACCTACAGGATCCTAATACTAAATTCAGAGAGCCTGTCTTTTTTGTAGCCTGCCAGAAAAGTACTATGTAATAAAGAGTTTTCAGATGGCTTCCTAATAGTATTCTCTGAAAGGTGGTTGGATCGTGTTATTATCCCTGCATCATTGGTAGAAAGCTTGAAGCCGATGGTGATGGCTTAGCTAAGGCCCCTGTTCAATCCATGACTGACAAGACATGTGAACTGATGATACCCTAGCCTAGTTCACATCTCAGTTGTACAACTCAGCATGGTACTTACAGTACGCTGTTGTATGCCTGCATTTTCTCTGTTCCCATCTGATGCCATGACTGGGAGTTTTAGTAGCTGCCAGAACCTCAACATTCCATAAAGGCCACTTAGCATTAACAACACTTTCTGAGACACCATTTGAAATGACCTCTTGGTATTGTCTATGTCACTATTTTAAATTTTCTACAGATGCTATCAGTTCCCGTCAATAAAAGAAAAGGTTTGCTAGGGAGACTTTGATTGAAGCCAAACCTCTTCAAATATAGCTAGGCTTGTTTGACAAACCTATAAATATATGGATATATATTTACAACTTTGGGGGAGGGTATGGTTCTGTTATGTATGCAGAGTTTGAATATGAGTGGTTGTTCTTGTAAAGTGTTTGAAATCGTTGGTTTTAAAAGTGCGGAAGCGCTGCACTCTGATTGGCCTGTCACCCGGTAGCCTATATAAAAAGCTACGCGGCTGACCTCCGGTCGTTCTGAGCTGAAGTCACAATAAACTTTGAGTTGAAGCACTCAGCGTCCTGCCTCTCTATCACGAACTTAACACTGGCGGCGGGGATGGGATTCCCCTGAAGAGAAGCAGACAGAAGAGCGAGGAATGGCTGCTGAACACGCCCCAGCCCCATTGACCGAAGAATGAGACTAGGAGTCATTATGCAGATCGGTTTCAGATGTTTTTGGAAGGAATGAAACTCATCAAACAGTAACTATTGGTCATTCTTCCTCTTTAAATAACAGGAAAATGCATGTCAAGGTATTCATTGAAGGAAGGCCTTGCCAAATGGAAGTGGACTCAGGTTCATACTTATCCATGGTGTTAAGTTTGCATATGAAGAGACAGATGTGGAGTGCTTCAAGCTCTTTGTTTATTAG
>SOZL01001523.1:2239-16717 GCA_009733165.1 Naja naja
ACTAGACATACCCAGTTCCTGCAACCGTTCTTCATATGTTTTAGCTCCAGTCCCCTAATGATCTTGGTTGCTCTTCTCTGCACTCTTTTCTAGAGTCTCAACATCTTTTTACATCGTGGTGACCAAACCTTAATGCAGAATTCCACGTGTGGCCTTACCACCAAAAGGCAGAGGTCAAGCTGTTCTCCAAAGCACCTGAGGGCAGGACAAGAAGCAACAGATGGAAACTCACTAATGAGAGAAGCAACCTGGAACTAAGGAGAAACTTCCCAACCGTGGAACAACTTGCCTCCAGAAGTTCTGAGTGCTCCATCACTGGACGCTTTTAAGAAGATACAGCTAATCCTCAACTTACGACTACTACTGAGCCCAAAATTTCTGTTGCTAAATGGGAAATGTATTGAGTTTCTCCCCATTTTACAACTTTTCTAGCCACATTTGTTAAGCGAATTGCTTTAAGTTGTTAAATGATATGTTAAATATCATTAGAGCCTTGGTGGGTCAGGCTGTAAATGCCTGCTCTTAGATCCAGCTGTCTACAATTACTGTGAGCTCGAATCACCAGGCTCAAGCTCAGCCTTCCATCCTCTCGGGGTAGGTAAATTGAGGACCGAGGATTGTTGGGGGCAATTAGCTGACCTTGTAAATGCAGCTTAATAAGCAGGCATATACAATGGAATGAAGGCTATTGCTGAGCGCATTGGGTTGTGCTCCAAAAATTGTAAGCAGCCCTGAGTCTTGGAGAAGGGCGCATATAAATGTAATTTAAAAAAAAATGGTTGTTAAGTGAAGTTGGTTCCCCCATTCCTTGGCAGAAAGTCGCAAAACATGACCACATGACCCCGGGACACTGACATTGCCCCGACTGTTAGGGAAAATACATCTGGTATTCCATAGTAGCTTCTTAAAACCCATGGTGGAATCAACTCTGAGGCCACCACCTCGTGAACCCCCAGACCCCGGGGTCATAGGAGGCCAAACCCATTATGAGATGCAGCAAATCCTCAATTAAAGGTGGCACAGGAGACAACTCCAATATCTAATCAAGTGGAAGGGCTGCCCTTTATCAAAGGCATCTTGGGTAAGGAGTAGGAACGTCCAAGCTGATCACCTTGTGACTAGGTTCCATGCAGAAAACCCAACCAAACCTGGTTTTTTCCCCTGCAACCCTAAGTTCTATACCTGCAATAAATTTGTTTTCTTTTTGTGTTGTAGAGGTCACCTTCAGGAAGTGAGGGAGCTGAATGTCAACTAAAAGATACTTTGGTCTTTTAGCTTCCAGAAAAAGGGAGTGGGAGAAAACAGTAAATTCCTTAAGTGCCTAGATAATCACCTTGGCAGCCCAAAGTTGTCGGAGCACAAGGATATTACTGGGAGCATGATTGATGACCCTTGGGGATGGATGTGTCCCATTGGAGAATACACAGGGGTGGGAAGACCAGGGTCAAGGCTGAAATGAATGATGTATTTGGCTGCATCCAGCTAACACCAACGGCCACTTCTAATAAATCAATTTTCTTTTCTCTGAGATGCCTAGAGACTTATGATTTGAATGGGGGTGGATTTGTTGGAGTCCTGACACAACCATCATAAATGTGAGTCAGCTGTCAAGCATCCAACAGTAAATCACGTGACTATGCAGATGCTGCAATGGCTGTAAGGGTGAAAAATGGTCGTAAGTCACTTTTTCCAGTGCCGTTCTAACTTCAAATGGTCACTAAGTGAAGTGTTGTAAGACAAGGGCTAGTTGTGTTGAACAACCATTTATCTGAAATGGTATAAGAGTCTCCTGCTTGAACAGAGGGTTGGATTAGAAGACCTCCAAGTCTGTTATTCTGTTATATATTCTATATATATATATCTATCGTATATATTATTTTTTAAAGACTTCATTAATTTTACAATTAAAATAAACAAACAACACATACACAAATGTAGAGAGGAAGAAGATAAAAAGAATAAAGAAGTAAAGAAGAAGATAAAAAGAAAAAAACAATAGATAATAAAGAAAAAATCAAAAATGATTAAAAACAATTTCATCCTCGACAGTCTGTGGGTTGTTATTTCTATCCTTATTTTATGCCATATTCACTAATAATCCTTAATATGAGTATATGATTACCACTACCATTATAAATTGATCTCTTCTATATAATGTTATATTGCCCATCTTTGGTCTACCCATTCGTACCAGCAGTTCCAGCTCTCATAGTACATTAAAGTTTCTTTATCTTTTAATGCTAGGGTTAATTTATCCATTTCTGCACAATTTGTTATTTTTGAATAATCATTTCCTCTGATGGCATATGAGGTTGTTTCCAACATTGTGCAAAAGCCAATCTGTTTCCCGAAAATAAGACTGTCTTATATTTTTTGGCTCCCAAAAAAACTAGGTCTTATTTTGGTGGGTCTTATATATTTATGTGGTGTCAAATAGTGGGTGTAGTGTGTGTGTGTGGTGTTTGGCGGGTGCAGTTTGCTCCCAGTTTCTGGAACTGGAGATTTGTTACTAGGTCTTATTTTGGGGTGAGTCTTATATAGGGCAGGTTTAGAAAATAGTGGTCTTACTTGGGTGTCTTATTTTGATAGCTGCTGTCAATATATGTAACATTATATACTTTGCTTTTGGGGAATTGTTTGTTAGGATCCCTAATAATATATCTTTCAAGAGATTTCACAACTACAGACCTTTATCAGGCTGGGAGAGTTGCCAGGCGATATCTTCAAGCATGCCACTGTAGCAGACAATAGTTGGCAAGGAGTCAGGTACAGAACTTCACCCTAATGAATTGAATGAATTGTCTCATGCAAACACCCCTCCTCTTTCACTCCTCTTTATTCCCTATGGGAGGGGCCATTCACTGTCCACCTGTGGTTTTACTCCTGAGTTAACCCTTGTTCCTTAGCTGTTCCCTTCTCCTGGCAGCTCTGTGCATGTTTTGGAACAGGCTCCAGCTGTTCTTCTGCCTCACTGATCTCCGACTCTGAAGGCAGCTGATAACTGTAAGATGGCCCTGGCTCCATCTGCGATGCAGAGCCTTCCCTAGACTTCAGGACTAGCCCATGTTCCTCTCCAACCTCCTCACTGTCCGAATCTGCTGCCAGCTCCACTGGCCACTGGCAGGCCACAACAAAGACATCCAAGACAGTCTTCTTGGGGGCGGGGGAAGAGTGGCCTATGTCAAAGTATATTCATGAACTGGAATAGAGCATGGTAACAAGGTCAGCCAATGAATAGGCATAGCAACTAAATCAGCCAATGAGGACAGTTTGGAAACTGAAACTAGAAGTAGCCTAGGCTGGAAACTGAAACTAGAAGTAGCCTAGGCATGGCTCTATATTAAGCTCTGCAGCTCTGAAGCTACGTTAAACTCTGAGTTTGTCTATTGAAGATGAAACTGCTTCTCTCCTCTGCTTGCTTGCCGAACTAAAGTTCTCTCTCTGTTATCTGTACTACTGAAGACTGGAGCTCTGCTCTGAACTTGCAACATGTTTCTGTCTGAGTTTGCTCCATGTTGGAGAAATCTACACCTGGTTTGTAAAATCTACTTATTATGTTTATAAAGATGTTAAATGAAGCATCAGCCATCTGTGTTTATTTTCTGGCTGAATTAATGCTGCAATTTGGTTTCAGAAAAAAACTATCCTGTAATCTGCAACTCTTACACTGCAAAAACATATGGACTACACAACGATCAGGGCAAAGCAATTGATGCTTTACATAGACTTCTGTAAAGCCTTTGATTCAGTGGTACATGACAAACTACTCCTAAAATTAAAATCTTATGGTATCTCTGGACACCTGCATAACTGGATAGAAGCATTCCTGTCAAACAGACAACAAATGGTCAAAATTGGGAGCATCCTATCAAATCCTGTACCTGTCAACAGTGGTGTCCCCAAGGCAGTATTCTAGGACCAACTCTCTTCATACTCTACATAAATGAACTCTGTGATCATATTAAGAGCAACTGCGTTCTCTTCGCTGATGATGTAAAGCTATTCAACACCACAGACAATACTGCTACCCTTCAAAAAGACCTTGACTATGTATCAGAATGGTCAAACAAATGGCAACTTCAAATCTCAACAAATAAATGCTCTATCCTACATATTGGCAAAAAAAAATCAGAAAATAAAATACAAGCTGAATAGTCAAGACCTTGTTGATGATCCAAACTCTGCCAAGGAGCTTGGAGTACTCATCTCAAATGATCTAAGTGCTAGAGCCCACTATAACTACATAGCCAAAAAGGCATTAAGAGTTGTAAACCTAATCCTGCATAGCTTTTTCTCCGGTAATATCACTCTACTAACTAGAGCATACAAAACATTTGCTGACCAATACTTGAATACAGCTCATCAGTCTGCAACCTGCATTACATATTTGATATTAATACAATTGAGAAAGTCCAGAAATATTTCACAAGAAGAGTTCTCCACTCCTCTACTCGTTGCAGAATACCTTATGCCACCAGACTTGAAATTTTAGACCTAGACAATCTGGAACTACGCCGCCTTTGGTGTGATCTAAGTATAGTATATAAAATCATACATTGCAATGTCCTACCTGTCAATGAATACTTCAGCTTCAACCATAACAATACACGAGCACACAATAGATACAAACTCAAGGTAAACCGCACCAAACTTGATTGCAGGAAATACGACTTCAGCAACAGAGTGGTCAATGTCTGGAATACTCTACCTGACTCTGTGGTTTCTTCCCCAAACCCCAAAAACTTTAACCTTAGACTGTCTACTATTGACCTCACCCCTTTCCTAAGAGGTCTGTAGGGAGCGTGCACAAGCGCACCAACGTGCCTACCATCCCTGTCCCATTGTTTCTTTTTTTCTTCTTCATATCCATTTCATGTATTCATAACTATGTTTATCCTTATACCTGTTATCTAATAATCGCTTGACAAAATAAATAAATAAATAAATGAAGCAAGATCAGACATTCCCCCTATTTCATCCAGAAAAAAATGACATTCCCAAATGTGTGATAAAAAGCCGACACAATTAAATCAGGCTCTCCTCTTCCCACTGATGGCCGAACATGTTGAGATAACGAAGTGAATGATGCGTCTTCTGCATCTCACCCTTGATTAGCTTCCTTCCCAGGGATGAATTGCTAAGTCCCCGATATGACTGCTAATTGATCGGCCTAACTCATTTTGCTGTCTGCATTTTTGGCTGAAGATGTACCCGATTCTCATTCTCCCATGCAAGGGTTTTTTTTGTGTGTGTGTGTCAAAATTGCCTCCGTTTATAACTCAGCGAATACCATCAACTCATCCTGGTCTTTTCCCTTTGTGGTCTTTACAATAATAGTAATAGGTTTGTGTATACAATCTATAATTAAGTAGCAAGAGTGCAACATTAATTATTCGGTTAAATTGTTAATCTGTGGGGTATTTGATCCTCTCTCTCTCTCTCTCTCCCCTCCCTTTCTTCTTCTGTTAGCTTAACCTGTCAGGGTTTAATACGCTACCACGAAGTGGTTTGGTTTGAGATCTCCAAGGAAAGCAAATTCTCTGGTTCCATTAGCAAGAATGCATATAGATCATTTTCAGTACTAATCTAGGGCTAAAATCAATTATGTCTCTTGTATTTAAGAATTAAATTGACTCGCCATGGGAGAAGGATAAAGGCAAAAAAAAAATACATTTTTCCTATTATGTCTAATTACAATTGTAAAACATTTTCCTTCAAAATGTAATTGCTGCCTATTGAGACTCAGTCTGCAGAGCTTAAATTGTTTAGTTGACTCCTTTGATTGTCTCTCAAGGTTCTCCTTGGGACCGTTCAAATCGCGGGGAAGCAATCTCTCCGATGTCAAGACTTCAAAGATCTTTGCACGAGAGTGCGCATTCAGAAATGGTGATAAACCACATTTGGAGATTACAGAGAGGAGATGGTGTTCACACCAGGGATAGACTGCGACCGGTTCTCCATGGTTCGGGTGAACCGGTAGCTCATTTTATGGCCATTTTATGGCCGGCTCTGAGTCTGTTTCTCTTAAGATTTTTTTTATTTCTCTTTTAGGAGAAATATTTTATCCTGCCTTTTTAACACTTCCCTCAAAATATTTCATTCTTCTAGGAGAGGGGTGGGTGTTAGCGTTCTACAAAACTTTTGAGCCACATTAAGAACCAATTGCTAAAAAGGAAGGACCGTGTTTCTCAAAGCTGAATCCAACCATTTCTATCACCTTGCACCAATTTAGTTTAGTTTTTCTCTTGGGTGATGGCTCAGAACTGAGGAAAATGGTGGCGTCTTCTCCACTGAAGTCCTACAAAGATCCCAAGATTTCACCACCACTTCTATCCCTACGGTGATTCCCCTAAATGTGAGATGGCATTGTAGGGATGTGCACTGGGAATCCCTTCAACTGACTCCTCAACAGGAACAGGGAGTAGGGACCTAACTGCTAAAGATTACTACGTTGAGTAAAGTACCTAATTCTTTGACTGACTAAATTTGGTGCGCGATAGAAACAGACATTTTCTCTCTCTATTCAATCCCTTTATGCTTCCCAGCCATTTAGAAGCTTTCAGAGATGGTATAATTAGCTCGTGAAAGGTAGCTGAGCTGTGTGTTAATGTGGCACTTTGTGAAGCAAAGGGAACACAATACTCATCTCAGGAGCGAAGAGGAAACCTGACTCTCTCTGATGAGATACTTTGCATTCAATTGAGGGCTCTAAAGGTAAGGTCAGAAGAGTCTGTTTTGCAGAGTGGAGCAATGGGGCTCATTCAATTTTACAAGGCAGGAGTTGCTTCTTGAATGTTGCACGCACCACCATGTTTTGGGATGGTGTGGGGCCGATCACACAAATCGCCTAGTCTGAAAATTGGGGATTAAGGTCAGACGGCAGAAATATTCCATTGGTGGGGTGGCGACATGAGACACAGAATCTAATTTTGAGGTTGTTTATTTATTTATTAGATGTTTATCTCATCTTTATTACTTTATAGGTAGCTCAAGGCAGTGAGCATTTGTAACACTTCTCACTCCTGTTTTTCCCACAACAACGATCCTGTGAAGTGGGTTGGGGTTTCTTTTATGTATACTGAGAGTATTTACACCAAGACAAATTCCTTGTGTGTCCAATCACACTTGGCCAATAAAGAATTCTATTCTATTCTGAGAGAGAAAAACTGGCCCAAAGTTATCCAACTGAATTTCATGCCTAAGGTGGGACTAGAACTCACAGCCTCCTGGTGATTGGCCCAAAGTCACCCAGCTGGCTTTCATGCCTAAGGTGGGACTAGAACTCACAGCCTCCTGGTGATTGGCCCAAAGTCACCCAGCTCGCTTTCCTGCCTAAGGTGGGTCTAGAACTCACAGCTTCCTGGTGATTGGCCCAAAGTCACCCAGCTGGCTTTCATGCCTAAGGTGGGACTAGAACTCACAGCCTCCTGGTGATTGGCCCAAAGTCACCCAGATGGCTTTCATGCCTAAGGTGGGACTAGAACTCACAGCTTCCTGGTGATTGGCCCAAAGTCACCCAGATGGCTTTCATGCCTAAGGTGGGACTAGAACTCACAGCCTCCTGGTGATTGGCTCAAAATCACCCAGCTGGCTTTCCTGCTTAAGGTGGGACTAGAACTCACAGCTTCCTAGTGATTGGCCCAAAATCACCCAGGTGGCTTTCAGGTCTAAGGTGGGACTCACAGTCTCCTGGTTTCTAGGCCAGCATCCTAAGCACTGCATTAAAATGGCTATCTAGAACCTTAATTAAATTAAGTTTGATTTAAAATTAGAGTCATAATAAAATAGACACAACCGTGTCTTCTTCTAGATCCCTGTATTCATGTGGTCATTTGAGGTGGCCCTTTGCTTGATCAATCAAGCTAAGCCTCTATTAAAGTTTTCTACACTTCAGGAAAGTACCATCTTCCCTTGTTGACCTTGGATAAAGTACATGAAAGATTCTGGCCTATTCTTTCATAAATCAAATTTCTCTCTCTTTCCCCCCTCCAAATTAACTTTCTATTTCCTATCAGTTCAGCCTCAATCTTTATGAGGGAGCATGTTATGAATCACAGTCCTTAATATGAGAGCTTAACTTAACATTATATCCTGGTGAAGTGCCTCGCCTTAAGGGTCTCAATTGTGGGTTTCTGTCTCCCACTCTTCCATCCTATTTCCCTGCTCTCTTAAAATTTCTTTTTTTTCCACAGGGTTCCTTCCTTTTTTGTATATAACATTATTAATTTGTTTTAAAGAAAAATAAAACAACAACAAAAAAACTACTAGTCAATGAGAGAATAGAAGAAGAGAAAGAAATGATGCATAGAGTCGCAATAAAATAAAAATATACAGAGAGAAACTGATACCCAAAAAGAATGACTTCTGATTTATTTTAGAGCAGATAAAAGTGAACTTTAATTCTTGCTCTATGATTACAATGAAATATCTATTTTTAATAATCTCTAAATATTATCTCTCCTCAAATCCATATGTCATGATTTGACTCGCCCCCAAGTTCCTTCAAAAAGTCCAAAAGGGGCTGCCAATTGGCATTACATTTGCCTAATCTCTCTCTTTTTTTAATCAGAGTCATCGGTTTCTTCATCCCAACCAGTGGTGGGATTCAAATTTTTGTTACTACTGGTTCTGTGGGTGTTTTGAAAAACTCAAATTCTGGGAGTTGAAGTTCACAAGCGTTAAGGTTGGCAAATTTGGAGATCCCTGGTATAAAGGCTCCCTGTCTTGGACTAGAAGACTTCCAACATCCCTTCCAGCCTTATGATAATATGTTCCATGCCAGCATCACCACAGTGAGGTTTCGTTTCATGGTTTCTGTTAAGTTTGCATGAAGAGACAGACGCGGAGTGCTTCAGGCTCTTAGTTTATTAGTGACTACAGCTCAGAATGGGCCCAATTTGGCTGGGCTGCGGCTGCTACTTATAGCCAGCAGCCGCAGTTGCCAGCCAATCAGAGTGCAGGGTTTTCCCGCACTTTTTAAACCAATCATTTCCAACATTTTACAAGAACAGTTCAAACTAAACCAATGACTTCAAACCTACATACATAACACCCCTCCCCACTAGGTTCAGTCCATACTCAAACCCCAACCTATCTAATGTATTCTTTTAAATAGGTGGGGCTCTTACGTTACGTTGAGACCTACGTGGTTCAGATGTTTTAAGGTTCTCAGCTTGTGAGAGAGGAAATGTGTCTGCTGACATTTCCTTACTTGGACTTGTAGTAATGGTAGAACCTGTTTGGTTACTACAACCTGGTCTCTCCTCCCAATCCATCTCCAACCCAATGTCAGCACCTAAATCAGGTAGTGATGTGCAATCTTCCATTATTTTTGAAAATGGTTGTTGGTATTGTGACAGGTTTTGGGATGGTTCCTGTCGTGTTAGCTCGTTACACATGAGGTTGATTCTTACTTGCTGATTACTCTCATAATCTGCCCCTTCCCCCCTAGAAGAGGCAGTAGGTATGGGAACCAGAGAGGAGCAAAAGCGATGCTCCTGAGGCAATCTGGATCTTAACTGATCAATGTGCCTGCTCCAGAGGACACCATCCTCCGTTTGTACCCTGTAAGACCTGGGGCCTGTGATTTGGGTTATCTCAGCAGGAATCCATAATGGTTCACCCATGAGGTTCTTAGCATAAACAGAATCACCCACAGTGAAAGTGCGAATTTTACTAGTGGAATCTAGTGGTGCGTTGGGTGCGTAAGTGGGATGGAGGCGGTCAAGGGGAGACCTGAGTTTCCTACCCATCAACAATTCAGCTGGGGTTAAATTAGTTGATGGGTTGGGAGTGATATGCTGAACACTGAGAAGTTTTTCAACTCTCTCAGTAATATCCCTGGACCATGGGCCCCTAGGACATTCCCATTCCTGTGGGGGGGCGAGAGGTGGGGCAGGCCTGACTACCTGACAGTTGGGACAAGATGCAACCCACTTTTCAACCATTTTGTCAATACCTGGCCACCATACATAATTCCTGGCCAATCCCTTCATTCTGACAATTCCCAGATGACCCTCATGTAACATTTCCAAAACCTCTTTTTGTAGTTTTGCAGGAATAACCACCCTGTTACCCCACAAAATACATCCTCTTAATACAGATAATTCAGTTTGCCTGGATTTAAAAGGTTGGGCAAGTTGAGGTAGATCTTGAAGTGGCCAACCTTTTTAATCCAGCCTATGACAGGAGCCAATAAAGTGTCTTTGGCAGTCTCTCTGGCAATTTGAGCAGCATGTACTGGAAGTTTGGCAACAGTTTCTAGAAAAAAGGTGAGTCTCAGGAACAGGGTCCTCAATGTGTGAAGGAAGTGGGCAGCGACTCAAAGCATCTGCATGCCCAATGTCTTTACCAGGTCTGTGGATCAGTTTGTATGAATAAGCAGCAAGAAATTCAGTCCATCTCAGCATTCTTGGTGACAGGATTGTGGGTTGGTTTGTCCCCTGCCACAATGCCTAAAAGAGGTTTGTGATCTGTGACAACAGTAAATGTTCTCCCATATAAATACTCATGGAATTTTTGACAGCTGCTACAATCGCCAAGGCTTCCTTGTCCAGTTGGCTGTAGTTCCTCTCTGCTTTAGTCAAGGTGCGAGTAAAATGCAATAGGAGCTTCCCTCCTGCTGGGAAGCATGTGGCTCAAACCCCCACTCCAAAGGGAGGCATCACAAGTCAGAACAACAGGAAAGTTCTCAGAGAACTGTATCAGCACAGCATCAGACGTGATTAGTCTCTTGATATTGTTAAATGCAGCTTGTTCCTTCCTCCCCAGACCCAAGCAGATTTTTGGTCCAGCAACCTATGTAGGGGTTCTGCAATGGTTGCCTTCTGAGGTAGAAACATATGATAGAAGTTAATGAGTCCCAAGAATGCTTGCAAATCTGTTTTGCATTTTGGCCTGGGGGCTTCTTTGATTGCCTGAACCTTTGCCTCTGTGGGGTGGATGCCATGTTTATCAATCATGTAACCCAAGAATTCCACTTTATGTGTTCTAAGTGTGCATTTTTTCTTTGACTTTTAACCCGCTTTTTGAATCTAGTTAAGACTTCCCTGAGTCTCTGTAATTGAGTGTCATTTTCAGCAGAAACTAAAACATCAACAAAATAGGGCACCACCTCTGACAACCCTTGTAACATTCTTTCCATAAGGCTTTGGAAGATGCCTGGTGCCACGCTTACTCCAAATTGCAATCTTTTGCATTTGAAGGCACCTTTATGGGTCACAATGGTTTGGGCTTCAGCAGTGGCATCATCAACTGTTAATTGTTGATATGCCTGTGCCAGGTCCAAGTGTTAAATTTGCATGAAGAGTCAGACGCGGAGTGCTTCAGTGAAGAGTTTATTAGTGACTACAGCTCAGAATGGACCCAATTTGGCTGGGCTGTGGCTGCTACTTATAGCCAGCAGCCGCAGTTGCCAGCCAATCAGAGTGCAGGGTTTTCTCGCACTTTTTAAACCAATCATTTCCAACATTTTACAAGAACAGTTCAAACTAAACCAATGACTTCAAACCTACATACATAACAGTTTCCTCTCCCTGATTCTCAGCTTCCTAAGGTTTCATGTGTTGGTCCTTCTCACCTGAATTTTCTTTTTTTTTATTCTAGAAAAAACCTTTATTTAACATACATTTAAAACAGACAAATCAACATATACACATATATACATTTTACAGCTTATATTGAACAATGGTTAATTTTTTTTCTTTATCTTTATCATGCCAGCATCACATTCCGATCGCCCGGTACGCTCCCATAGGTGGGGCCTCCTTGGGCTACCATCGGTTAGGCTTTGTTGACTGGCGGTGCCCAGGGGTAGAGCCTTCTCTGTGGGAGCACCCACATTGTGGAACCAACTCCCCGTGGACCTCCGTTTAGCCCCTGATCTCCGCTCCTTCCACCGGGACCTGAAGACCAGGTTGTTTCAGCAGGCCGGTCTGGACTGACTTCAGGGGTGTGGGTTGATTTTTACTCTTTGTTTTAATTTTTAAATTTTATAATTACTGATTAGGCTTGTATTTGTTTAATGCCTTTTTATTGTAATTTGTATTGGGTTTTTTATTGTTTGTCGCCCTGAGTCCTTAGGGAGAGAGGGCGGCATACAAGTCTAATAAAATAATAATAATTGTAATAATAATAATAATAATAATAATTGACGTGATCTGCCTTGTTAAAATAACTCCTTCGTTCTTTTAATGTTTTAATTTCTCTATATAGTTTGTATATTTCCTGTCTTTTCCATAACTTATCCAAATATCAAATATTACCTTTTCTTTAACCACTCATACCAAATGTTCCATATTTCATAATAGTCACTATCTTGTTTTAGGCTATCCATCTCAGCGCATTCATGTATTTTTTTAAATTACCATATCCTCTGAAGGAATGGTAGACAGTTTCCAATTTTGTGCATAGGTTATTCTGGCTGCAGTTATGATATGCAAAATTAAATATTGATATTTTTTCTCCATGTTTAAATCTATCATACTTAGCAGAAAGGTTTCGGGTTCAGGTTTTAAATTTTGTTTTGTTATATTTAAAATCCAATTTCTAATATTTCTCCAAAATTTCTGAACACATGGGCAAGTCCACCACATATGGAAATATGTTCCTTGTGCGTAGTTACATTTCCAACAGTTGGGTGGTAGGTTGGGGAACATCTTAGCCAGTCTCGCAGGGGGTAGATGCCAACGATGAACTATTTTATATAAGTTTTCTTTATACGAGACTGACATGGTTAATTTGTAATTTGTTTGCCAAATGTGTTCCCACTTACCTAATTCAATACTATGACATATGTTTTTAGCCCAAATTAACATAGATTCTGTAACTGTTTCTTCTTTTAATTTATAGTCCAAAAGATATTTATATGTTTTACTAATTGTTTTCTTTTCCTCTCCTTGCCATATTTTATCTAACTCTTGTGGAGTCATGTTAAAGTCAAATTGTTCTCTATCTTTTTTGTAATGGGTTTGTGCGAAAGGCCACCATGCTATCTCCTTTCCTTGAATTTGTATTTGGTTCCTATTTTTAAGCTCTCCAGTGTCATATAGTAAATCTTTATACCTAACAATATTTTTATAATCCAATACATTTGGATGCGTAACTGCTTCCAATGTAGATAGCTACAAGGGAAGCTTTGGGTAGTGTTTTTTAAAAATCTTTCCCCAGATATTAAACAACACATTTCTGACATGGTGCCTTTGGAAATATGAATGTTGTTTAGATTTTCCATCCCACATGAAAGCGTGCCAGCCAAGTTGGAGATCAAAACCCTCTAATACTAATAACCTTCTATTTTCCAATTTAACCCAATCCTTAAGCCAGTTTACTATAGCAGCATCATAATATAATTCAAAATCTGGAAGGCCAAATCCTCCTTTTTTCCTGGCATCCTGTAATAATTTATATTTCACTCTGGGTTTTTTCCTCTGCCATATAAATTTGGATATACATTTGTTTAATTCTTCAAAAAAAAATCTTTTCCAACTTGACTGGCACTGTCTGAAACAAGGACAGCAATTCTGGCAAAATATTCATTTTTACTATCGAAATACGTCCCAATAGCGATAACTGCAATTTGACCCAATTGTCTAAATCTTTAGCTATTTGCATTATTAACTTATCATAGTTATCTTTTTTAATCGATGAACATCTAGCAGTCAACCAGTTCCCTAGGTATTGTACTTTATTTACCACCTGCATACCTAATTTATTTGCTAGTTCTTTCTTCTGCTCCTGTGTACAGTTTTTTGTTAACACTTTTGTTTTTTCTGTGTTAAATTTTAACCCTGCCACCTTTCTGTATTCTTCTATTTCTCTTAGTAGTATAGGGCTCACTTCTAAGGGTTCTTCTAATATAAATGCCATATCATCGACGAATGCCTGCAGTTTATATTCCTCTTTTTTAATTTTTAGTCCTCTAATCTCTTGATTTTGCCTAATTTGTACTAAAAGAGTCTCTTCTGCCAATATATACAATAGAGGGGCTAGGGGGCAGCCTTGTCTTACTCCCTTATTTATCTTTATGGTATCTGTATTTTCCCCATTTATTAATATTTTTGCAGTTTGCATGTTATAAATTGTCTTAATGAATCCTATAAAATTTTCACCAAATTTCATGCCTATCAGTTGCTTAATAAGAAAATTCCAATTCAGGTTATCAAATCCTTCTGGGCATCTAAAAATATCAATGCCATCGTTTTGGTTGTGTATACTTCACAATATTCTAATATATCCATAATGGTTCTTGTATTTGGTTTTATTTGCCTATGGGGTGGAAGCCATTCTGATCAGTGTGGATAGTTCTACTTAATACTCTCTTTAATCTTTAATCTTTAATTTAATCTTTAATGGCTAATATTGTGGCCATTATTTTGTAATCTACATTTAAAAGTGATATTGGTCTATAGTTTTGAATTTTTTGTGGGTCCGATTGTTCTTTATAAATAAGGGTAATATATGCTTCCATCCATGATTATT
>SOZL01001524.1:0-20551 GCA_009733165.1 Naja naja
GAGTTCAATATTATGTATATGTTCATTATAATGAGCAGATTAATTTCACATTAATAGGCATTTGGTGAAGATCTGTGTTTAAAAGTTATGGCTAATTGCAACACCACTATTCATAACTCCCCTGCTTTATGCATTGGTATAACAATAGCACTTACTGTAGACTTATATATTGCTTCACAGTGCTTTACAGCCATCTCTAAGCAGTTTACAGAGCAGCATATTGCCCCCAACAATCTGGGTCCTCATTTTACATTCCTTGGAAGGCTGAGTCAACCTTGAGCTGGTCAGAATCGATCTACTGAACTGCAGCAGTTGGCAGAATTAGCCTGCAATGCTGCATTCTAACCACCACACCACTACAGCTCATACTGGGGGAAAACCAACATTGTTGTAAAACCAGTGTTCTCAACTTCAGCATCTTTAAGATGTATGGACTTCAATTCCAGAATTCCTCAGCACAGTGGACACAGAATTCTGAGAGTTGGCCAAACATCAAAAATGCTATAGTTGAGAAATACTGGCCTAGAAGATGCAGAACTAAAATTCAACAATATAGAAGATTTCAAGTAAAAGAGTATTTTACTATTTTAGATTCCATGTAAAAAATATTTTGAAGCATATCTTAATAGTGCTGGGAAAGACCTGTCACCAAGTATGGAATGTTTCTTCTAGACCAGGGGTGTCAAACTCGTGTCATCACAGCATTGGCAGCATCACATGATGTATTGGGACTTTTTTCCCTTCACTAAATCAGGTGGGGGCATAGCCAGTGAGTGATGCATCCAGCCCATGGGGTGCAAGTTTAACAGCCCTGTTCTAGGCCAATAATGAAACAGATCAATAGTTTAGGTTGCTATAAACCTGTACCTTTTCATATTTTTTTACAGAATACAGAATTAGAAGGTACCTTGGAGGACTTCTGGTCCCTGCTCAAATGGAAGACCAAACGGAAGGACTTCTGGTCCCTGCTCAAATGGAAGACTGGACAGCCATTTTTAGACAAATGGCTGTCCAGTCTCTTCTTCAAAGCCTCCATTATTGTAGCACCGACAACTTTTCCACTGGTTGATTGTTCTCACTGTCAGGAAATTTCTCCTTAGTTCTTTGGTGCTTTTCTCTTTTTCAGTTTCCATCTGATGCTTCTTGTCTTGTGTTCAGGTGCTTTGGAAAATAGGTAGACTCCCTCTTCTTTGTGGCAGCCCCTCAAAAATTGGAACACTGCTATCATGTCACCCTTAGTATTTTCAAACGAATGTCCAAAAGATGCATAACTGATGAAAAATAACTGCACTCAGTTGATTCTGTTATGTGCTAGCTAAAAACTGGAGGACTTCTGTCCAAAGGAGATTTGTGATCCCTCATCGGAATCTCAATGAGAGAACTAAATTGATCCTAGGCACGTAATTTCAACAGAAATTCCTAAAGAAATAACTTGGCATTCCAAATTCAAGACTTGAGCTTGGCCAAGTGACTTTTAGACACACAGCAAGGCATGCTTAGATAAGAAAGTTTACTGACTATTAGGATGAAGTCTTATAAAATCATTGATTGTCCTCTGGTGGTTTGAGGAAGTGGATTCTCTCTTATATCCCTGGATGGTTAAAATTCATTGCCTCTTTCCTGCTAGTTTTCAGACGGTTGCCTGCAGTGCTTTGCCTGGACTTGAAATTGAATAGCTGTTGTTATACAATTGACATCTCTTCACTGAGAACCACAGCTCTCAGTCTGAGTTTCAGAGGAAGCAGCAATGTTCATTGATTTCCCCTACAATTCCAGCTTCAACATGCAGGCCAGAATTAACTTAAACAACTTCACAAGAAATCCAATCCTTTTAAATAAACTAATATTTATTGAAGAAACTAGGAAGCCTCAATTAGTCAATTAGCCCTTTTGCATTTTATTTACAATGTATTTTCCAAAATTACATAATTTGAATTTCCTTTTTGAGTCTTGTCTTCATCCATCCATCTTTTCCATTTGCAATTGTTACATTTGCTATTATGTTGCTTTTAATTAACTGTGCAAGAAGTGAGTCTTATACCCTCAATATAATGCTTTATGCATATGTGCACAAACGCACACTTATATACCAGGAAATCCTTCAGAACCCTGCAATGAGTAGACCTAGGCATTGCAAAATGAAAGGGGCCTTAACTGAATAATTGAATAACAATAACAATGTCTAAATCAGTACTGTATGCTATTTATGCTTGCCAAATTGATCACAGTATATTTTTGAATATTTCTGGGAACATGAATGAGAAGGTTCTGTCATGTTTTACTTTGGAGTTCCACAGAAAGCTGGATGGCCACAACTTTTTAATGTTGTTATACACTGATCTGAGGAAATGGAACAGCCTTATCCCATTTCACATGATAGATGATGAAAATGACCTTTGGCACAAATAGGTTTTGTTGCTGTTTTGCTTTTATATCAGTTTTATTATAGTTTTCTAGCAAGTGGATATTCAAGCATACATGAGTAGTAAAATTATATAAAAATATTAAAACAGTACAGAAACCAATCTAGAAAATAGTACAATGAATATGATTAAAAACTAGGAGGCCTCAAAAATTAAGAAAAGTAGATGTCTGATATCCAAGTTCCTTCCAACAAGTGAGATGCAGCTACAGCCATGGCAAATAGATTTTGCTTGTGCTTATGAGAAATTGAGTTTTTTCCCAAACAATCATCTTTACAAAAGATTGATCAACCCAAATAAAATAATTTGATAGATTCTTTGATCAGAGCCACCATGTTTTGCAAACATAAGAACAGAAAATACATTTTTTTCATATTTTTTTTACTTTCAAGTTTTTCTAAAGCATATGCAAAGATATAATCCTCACTGTACCTTAGAATTTGGTAAACAAGCACATTTTAATTGCCAAAGGAAACAGCCTTCCTTGAAATCAGAAGGAGATGATCACATACAATTGATAAAGTGGCTCTTTATTCCAAAATCTAAGCCCTTAAGGGGCAAGATTATATCTATAAACAAAGTTCACACATTGAATGCTGATAGAATTTTAACATCATTCAGCTTCCCCTATTGACTTTGCTTATCAAAACCAGCTGGGGAGGTTGCACATGGTAAACACATGACCCATGGATGCTGCAATCATCATAAGTATATATCAATTACCAAGTGCCTGAATTTTGATCACATGACTGTGGGGATACTACAATGATTGTAAGTACGAGAACAAATGCAAGTCACTTTTTCAGTGCCATTAATAATTTTGAATGGTCACTAAATGAAGATTATAAGTCAAAAACTACGTCATAAACAAATCATTGTTGAAAGCTTACGTGCCTTTCTGTAGGAATATAGTGTTTAGGGTATTCTAATAAAAGTATATTTTCCCCTTTCAGATCCTTTAGTTAAGAACAAAAACCACCCTATCAATAAAATAGGGTATAATCCTACTTTTAAAAATATGAAACTCTCCCTAGAATTTGAACCAGTTCAGGACTCAGCTAACTTTTCTCTTCCCATTCTGTCTGGAAGGAAAAGTCTCGAAAGTTCTGTGCAGCCTGAATCTTGTTGCCAAGCAATTGCTGCACACTTTTTCCATTGTCAGGTCAGCATTTGTGTGTTTATGTAAGGATCCATCCTAACACAATGTCCTCAGAGGCAATAGGGTAAACCACTATCAATTCAGAAAGTGTACAGCAGTCATTACTTTAATGTGTTGAAAGCTCTTACATAATTCCAGTTTTTTCTTAGAAATCTCTGCAACAGGATGTGAAATTGTGTAAGGTAGTGACCAAGTTTTGCAATCCAAGCTGTACTCCTTCTCAAAGGTGCAGTGCATGGATCGCTGTGTCCAACAGCTTGGGGACTTTGATCCCTGCCCCTCCATGGAGGCACATGAATTTTCTCCAAAGGAGTTCCATATCTATCATTATGATTTTCTACTTATATGAAGTAGGATAGCAGATGTGGACTGCAAGAATATAAATGACGGTGAGACAGCACCAATAAGTTTAAAAAAAAACTGGCATCTTTTGGCTGCCACTAATTTTTCATGTTGCAGGCCAGATCTGATAGCAATAATTTCTCAGGGAAATCTTCAACTCAACCATGACTCCATACACATTAATCAAAAATGTTTCAGATGAACACAAAACTTCAGTTTATTATCCTATTCCACACAATATGCAGGTTGGTTTTTAATGTTTCCTATAAGTTGTCCACTGCCCATATTCAAAGAGAATTCATTTATTGTTAGTTCTGGAAATCTGCACAAAGATGTAGCTTTTAGCTTCCCCATCATTTAATCATGCATATTCCTTTTGACTTTTGACTACTGTGTCTTGTGCTTTGCCAGTTTAACAGAAGGTACATTAAAAGTGAGCCAAATAAACCAGCTTTGTGATTTAATCTTTCAAAAATAGCAAATTAAGATGTATAAGGCCTCGTGTAATGTCTTCATCAAATATTGTATTTTTTTTAGTAATCTAAAAATATCAAATAAAACTTTGGTCTTTTAATCAAAGAAAACTGATAAGAGCTTTTTATATTGGTTAAGAGACCAAAATTTGCAGAAGAAAAAGCACATCTTCCTTCTCCTGTCCTTACCACTCTCTATAGAAAGAGAATTGAAAGCATCATGTTGTATTGTATTACTGTTTGGTTTGGCAGTTTTACTATTTTGGACAGGAAGGCTCTGCATAGTGTGATGAGGACAGCAGAAAATATTATTGGAAGTTCACTTCTTTCTATCCAGGACATGGCATCTAAGCACTCCTTGTCCACAGTATTGTCATGGATACTATACATTCTTTCCATGACTGGGTTTTCCTTGTTACCTTCTGGGAGGAAGCTTTGCGGTTATCCAAAGCAGAACATTCAGATTCTGTAAAAGTTTCATTTAACATCAACCTTGTTAAGACTCTTTTTTGCTATGTATTCTAAATGGGCTGTGATTAATATGTATGTATGTATGTATGTATGTATGTATGTATGTATGTATGTATGTATGTTATTCAGTTTTGTTTGGGTATTTTCCCACGTCTTTATAGTTGTGCTTGTTCACATCATCACAAGCCTGATGATGGCAGATGAGATTCTGCTCAAACATCGCTACAACTTTAAAAGCACAACTATAATGACGTGGGAAAATACCTGAACAAAGCTGAATACCATACACACACACACACACATTTTCTTTTAAGAGTGGGCATCAAAATTTTATTTTTAATGTGTGCCAGTGTGCACACAGAAAAAGTAATAATAAAGATTACGTTATCTTAAATGAAGTTCATGCACCAATGTTTCAAGTTAATGTCTATAATGCAAAATGTTATTGCTCATTAAATGGTTATCTATATCATGCATATGCTTAATAAATGAAAGGATATTAAAAATTGTTGGAATAACTAGATTGGGCCTTTCTTTATTTCTGTCACCAAAAGAAATAGAGAATTCCCTGTGCTGTATGGAATATTCAGATCTGCTGTTAGCTCCTTACTCCAAATCCTCACAATCATTTTAGAGTAAAAATGCAGCTATGCTTTGATAAAATATATATTTAGAGATATCTCACCAAAATATTTAAATTTAATATCAGTTTTTAATAAATAGAAGAAAGAGAAATTATATAGGTGTATCTGTATGTATGTCTATGTATATATTTGTATATGTATATATATGTACAATACAGTCTTTATTGATTAGCCCTTGGGCCATATCAAAGTGCAAATAAATTGTTGTTAAAATTTGATAAAAACAATTCAAAATGGAATTTAGTAAAATACAATTTAAAATGGAATTGGATAAAATACAGTTTAAAATGGAATCAGAATAAAATACAATTTAGATAAAATAATAATAAAATACAATCTAAAATGAAGTTGTAATAATGTAGAATAAGTTAAGATATAGATAAAATATGACAGCATCATACTTCGGAGTCGCCCCTATAATCCACCCCAATCAGTCCCACATATGCAGATCTCAACCGGATCATTTTGTTTAAGTACTGTGCTATGTTAAATGTTATTTTCAAGTTCTGGCCAGACATAAGGTAAGTTATTTTGATATGGGGATCCCAATGGGTCATTCATCTGGTATACAGACCAAGATACCTGTCTCTCACACTCTTATATATGCAACAGTCAAATAGGATGTGAGCCAGGTCCTCTACCTCCGCCGCTCCGCAAATGCAGAGATGCTGATTGTACAGTATAGCATGAAATCTCCCGTATCTGACCATTGTGTCAAGCTGTTTGAATCTCACTCTTGTAAATATCTCCCTAAGCTGTTTTGGGAGTTGTAACTTCAAGTAACTGTCTACTTGAAAAGTATGTTTGTATTTACTCAGCCATTTCAAGCTACCCACCTTACTAAGGATAGCTATGTCAGTTTGTGCTTCTATATTCTTAATTCTTTGGGCAACTCTTTTTTTAGATTGTTCTCCTGTTACACAAGAGACAGGAAGGCCACAGCTTCTTACAAAATTTGTTAGTTTGGTGATCCAGGAGCTTTGTGATTGTAGTTTCATTTGCTCTAGTAGGCATAATTTAGGTAGTCTACCAGTCTCCATTTCATTAACTTTGCACCAGTAGTTATAAGCTCTAATTTTAGATAATGTCTGAATTGTATGAATTCCCAATTCAGCTCTAAAATGCTGCAGCAGATGTTCTTGGATCTACACCCAAAATACATCTCAAATGTTGGGACTGTGTTTGTTCTAAGACTGTGGTTGAGTAAAGACCCAAATTTCTGCTCCATACGAGAGCATTGTGGTAACCTTAACCTTATAAACCTTGATTAGTGGAGCTAGGGACCCTGGGTAACTATGGTTTTTTAGTTTGAGCAATAAATTCAACTGGGCTTTTGCTCTAAATGTGCTCCATTGATGATGGCAGGCCCAAGATCCAGTCTTGGAAAAAGTTACACCCAAATATACAAAGGTGTTAACCTGTTCAATTGGTTCACCATCTAATTGCCACTTATGTCTCTGATGGTTTCTTCCAAACACCATTATTTTTTATTTAGATTTACTAATATTTATTTATTTATTTATTTATTACTTGGATTTGTATGCCGCCCCATCTCCGAAGACTCGGGGTGGCTCACAACCAAAATCAAACAACAATAAATTAGTTAAAAGAAAATTAAACAAACATAAGCCCAGTATAGTTAAAATGTCAATTAAAATTAAAATATTGAAAATTTAAAATTAGAAAATCCCCCCAGGAGATCAGCACAGCCTGGCCTGTTCGAATAACCAAGTTTTCAGATCGTGATGGAAGGTGCGGAGATCGGGGGCCAGACGGAGCCCAGGGGTAGTTGGTTCCACAGGGCGGGAACAGCCACAGAGTAGGCTCGACCCCAGGGCACCGCCAACCGGCATTGGCTTGCCAACGGCACCCTGGGAAGCCCCTGCCTGTGTGTTCATACAGGGTGGTTGGCATTCGATATCGGTAGGAGACGCTCTCGTAAATATCCTGGACCCATGTCTTGTAGGACTTTGAATGTTAACACTAAAACCTTGAATCTCACTCGGAGGGCAACCGGCAGCCAATGCAGGTCGCGGAGGGTAACATGGGAGAATCAGGAAACTCCCATCACCACCCAGCGCAGCCGCATTTTGTACCAGCTGCAATCTCCGGATGGTATGCAAGGGCAGTCCTAAATAGAGAGCATTGCAGTAGTCGAGTTGGGAGGTAACAAGTGCATGAGTGACTGTATGCAGGGCATCTTGGTCCAGGAATGGGCGTAGCTGGTGAACCAGCCGGACCTGGGCAAAGGCCCCCCTGGCCACGGCCCCCATGTGCTCCTCCAACCAGAGCCATGAATCCAGGAGGACCCCCAGGTTCCGTGCTCTGGCCACAGCGGGCAACACCTCTCCCCCTATGACCAATGATGGAATATCCTGACTGGACCAAGATGTCGGTATGAAAAGCCACTCAGTCTTGGCCAGATTGAGCCAAAGCATGTTTCTGTCCATCCAGATCCGTACCGCATCCAGACAATGGGACATCACGGAGAGGGCATCACTGATATGGTCTGGGGTGGAGATGTGTAACTGGTATCATCAGCATATTGATGATACCTCATCCCAAAACCACGGATGATCTCACCCAGTGGTTTCATATAGATGTTGAATAAGACGGGTGAGAGGACCGACCCCTGGGGGACCCCACAAGTGAGAGCCCTCAGAGTCGACCTCGGCCCCCACCTCAGGAGAAGGGTCTCACACCCGCCTATCTCAGGAACAGTGACCTCCCTTGGAATCAAGGTCTCCCAAATAACAACAGCCACCCCACCACCCCTTCCCTGGGCTCGTGACTGGTGCAGTACCTGATAACCTGGGGGGCATAAGTCAATCAGAGGGATTCCACCCTCTGGCCCCAGCCAGGTCTCAGTGATGCAGGCCAGGTCCGCAGCCTCCTCCTCAATGCCGGAGGAGGGGAGCCTTATTAGCCACGGACCTGGCATTGAAGTACACCAGTCGGAGCCCAGGGGTCCCAGTTCCCACATCCCCAGGAGGTTGGGAGGAGGCAATAGGGTTGGAGCACTCCACTGCTTGAAGACAGCGGGGGGGCGCTCCCGGGATATGATATGGCCCTATGCCTCATCGTCTCCTACTGACCCCCACCACCCTGGAGATTGCCATTCCCATCCTGCTCCCCAGGGCCCAGCCGCCCCGCCCCGCTCCCCCGTCACGATTCTGCACCAGGCTTTGTCTCCTCATGATTATTACCCACCCCCTCCCTAATCTTCTTAAAAATCCATCTAAGAATTTAATTAATGAGGCCTCTTTTTCCCTTTCCCAGAGTCCCATCTCCAATTCTTCACCCCGCCATGCCATCTCTCCGGATTCCATAAACCATCCTTGAGATAGGTCGTTGACATTTTAGTGCGCCAGACCCAGGAGAGAGGGAGCCCCCTTAAGGCCCGTAGTTCCGTTGCTGAATAGGTCCAAATAATTAGAGTGTAAACATGTAGAAGGGGGGGAGAGTAGTCTATAGGTGGAAAAGACAGTGTCCAGATTATGAAACTTGACTCAGTCCTTGATAATATCAGCCAGGTGTAAGTCCAGGTTGCCCTCTCATGGCCGATGTCCAAGGCCTCCACCTGGATTAAGCCTCGCACTCTCACTGCAGGCACCCCTAACCGAGTGATCAGGACAGATGATGAAAAGATGTAAAAAGGCTTCAAGAAGGAAAGAGCGTGCCCCACATGCTGCTCTCTCACCATAGTGGGAGGCACAACAAAGTCCATTAGCCAAGAGCCAAGTATAAAAAGGGTATATAAACAGTCCCAGCAGTCATCGAAACCTGAGCCTCCAGAATGGCCAAAACAACCTGTCTGTGGCTTACAGTTCGATGTCGGTGGTCCTAGGCCGGTAGCTGTGGTACCTTGAACCCAGCGTAGATGGTAAACGTAAAACAAATAGATGGAAAGTCCAGCGAGGGGATGAACAGTATGTTCAGAAGGGCTGCGGGGCGGTAGAGCAGCAGACATATAATGTTCCGGTATTAACCGACTCTTAGAAAGGCCTGAGAAATCGGGATCAGCAGTGACCATGGGACCACTTCCAGTGACCATCCATGGGCCTGATATAGCCACCCGCTGGTCCCTCATCCCTTCCGCTATCATCACCACTGCCGTCGCAGTCATTGCTGCTGCCGTCTGCATTAGGACGGCATTGAAACCGCCATCAGCTGATCTCAGCTGAAGACCAGCCACCACCCCCAAAGCTGCTGCGTCACGTCTGCATCTCCGCAGGCTCGGAGGCCTGGAGGAGAACGTCGCTGGGTTCGTCATCCACATTTTCACTACGAACCCAGCAGGAACTCCGCCGGAAAATTAGGGAGTTATCCTGGCAATAAGAGCTTGACTCTTGATGAATGTATCTTTTCTTTTATGTACACTGAGGGTATTTGCACCAAGACAAATTCCTTGTGTGTCCAATCACACTTGGCCAATAAAGAATTCTGTTCTGTTCTATTCTATTCTATTCTATTCTATTCTATTCTATTCTATTCTATTTTTTTTAAGTTATTCTGTAGGCATCAAGAAAGAGTCAATCCCAAAGGTATTCTTCCGCTTGTAAATAGACTATGGCAAAAAAAATTGCAACAAACACCAATTTGCAGTATATTTTGGCGCACATGAAAGAAAATCACAGAAACTTCCCTTCTTGTTATAACAAATTAATTAAAAATAAAATTATAATTAATGGCCATAAAAACAGATTAGATTTCTGCCCATCCATGACAACCAAAATCAGTTTAAGATGATCACCTTAATCTGCACAATAGTAGCAACAGCTTTGATAGAAAATCCTTTTCTTCAACCAGCATTATATTTTTCAAGCTGGTATGCTCAAGAGCATCAAAAACATCTTGAGAATCTATGATTCTTCAGATGTTGCAGAACAACTTCTAGCATCCTTCACCACAGTACTGCTGGGAATTGTAATTCAACCATATTTGGGAATCACAAGTCCTTCTTCTCATCCTTTTCATGCAATGAAAAAAAGAATGGCTCAACTTAAATTATATTTGTTGAAAGCATGGTATTGAATGCTAGATACAACATGTAACCTATGTAAGATAGAAACCTTTGAGGATAATCCTCAGAGACATTCCAATATAGTCTGTGAACTAACTCTCTTAACACAACAAATAGGCAATTATTAAATGTACAGGACATTTTGCATTAGTTATTGTTAATTAAACTCAAATGTTTAAAATATCTTGAAAACACAAGATACACCCAATTTTATACACATACACATGTCATGGTTACTGAACATGTCTTATGCATCCCAAATTAAAATGTAACATGCATTTTATAAAATGTTGTGTACCAAAGAGAGAGTTATCACTTTTTGGTGATAATATCTGATCATAAAATGCTCTCTCAATAGAGGATAATCTGAGGCTTTCTTCATTAAACCAGGTGAAAGCTGACTGAAATTTCCCTGGCTATAAAAATATGTGATTTAATAATACTTCACTTCTGATATAGTGTACATCTTTATTGATGTTCTAAAAATGACAATATAATTTGACCTTTAATGAAATTATTTACTGTATATTATTATTTAAATTTTATGATCCATTTTACATTATTTATTTATTTATTAATTTGACTTGTATGCCGCCCCCTCTTCCGAAAAGGACTCAGGGCGGCTCACAATTAAAACCAGTACAATAAATTAGTTATCTAAAATAGAATTAAACTAACCAAGCCAAATTAAACTAAAACCCATTATAATTAAATATAAAAATGAACCCCCCCCCACGAGGAGTCAGCACAGCGCAGCCTGCTCAAACAACCAGGTTTTCAAGTCGTGGTGGAAAGTGCGGAGGTCAGGGGCCAGGCGGAGCCCCAGAGGTAGTTGGTTCCACAGAGCGGGAGCCGCCACAGAGTAGGCCCTCCCCCGTGTCATCGCCAAATGACACTGGGTCACAGACGGCATGCCGAGGAGCCCCTGCCTGTGAGCTCGTACAGGACGGTTGGTATTTGATGCCGGCAGTAGACGTTCCCGTAGGAATTATAGCCTATACTTTTAAAAAAGCTACCAAAACAAGAACTCACCTGTTTACGTTCTTCTGAGTTTAGTAGAAGATAACGTGGATCAAACACAATTTTATGAAGTTCTTTTTCCCATGTGGAAAATGCAGAGACCTGAAAAAAATGTTACATAGTGTATAAACAAAGTTTAAAGGCTTGAGAATAAAATAGCAATAGCAATAGAACTTAGACTTGTATACTGCTTCAAAGTGCTTTACAGCATTCTCTAAGTGGTTTACAGTCAGCATATTGACCCCAGTCTGGGTCCTCATTTTACCCACCTTGGAAGGATGGAAGGCTAAGTCAACCTTGAGCTGGTGAGAATCGAACTGCCAAACTGCAGGCAGCTGGCAGTCAGAAGAAGTAGCCTGAAGTACTGCACTCTAACCACTAACCACTGTGCCACTATGACACAGAAGTAGGTACCAATATCTTTATTAAAGAAATATTACAGTGTACAATGTTTTGAATGATATCATCATTGGACTAGAAATTAAATAAAAAGTGAACATTTTGTTTAAAAAGAACTGAAAGCATACGGTCATATTCAGTGATTGGGAATCTAATAATATAATGATTATGCCCATTCCACTTGCTACGTATAAGATTTACTTTTTTAGCAAGTGTTCTTTACCCAGCATGTATTCAGATGAATACCTATTCATCTTTTACTCTTTCTACACATGTTCAGGTTTTGTTCAGAGGTTTTCTGAATATTTCAGCAATTCAAGAGGCTTCAAACTGAAAAGACATTGGAATAATTCACCATAAAAGTCACTGGCCCTCAGTTGGTCTCCACATACATTTTCCATTTTCCTTTAGTGAAAAGTGTTAAAAAAATTACCCAAGTTTATCTACATTGTAGTCTTAAATTCATGAGAGGACAATTCGTTTATTAGAACAAACCAAAATATCACCAAAACATTGCACAATCTCAAGAATCTTCAGGCTACAGCTTGAGTAAGGAAGTTAGTTGCACTTTCATACCTGACTCATATCCAGTACCTGAGTCATATCCAGTAGGCTTGGGATGTCAGACTTCAAAAACCAAGATAGACATTCTGAGTTGCTTCAAATCAGTTTCCTTTATTTTTGCTAACCTGTAGACAGAAATCTTTCCAAACCCAATACTTGCACCACTAAAGATATAACTCTAAGAACTCCTAGACAGAAGGTCTCTTGACCCTCTTCTTCTCAATCAAACTATCTGGACTTCGCTATCTCTTGCTTCTCTGGAATACAATTTTTCCTGCCTGGGAATTCAGACTACATTCCACACAGGACCAGAGATCCAATAGTGGTAGTCTTCATTTAGTGACCACAATTGGAACTGGCAACTTGGTTAAGCAAAGCAGTTAAGTGAACATTATTATAATTTTATTCAGGCTTTCCTTTGCTTTAGAGCAGGGGTGTCAAACTCAAGGCCTGGGGGTCGGATCCAGCCCCTGGGGTGCTTAGATCTGGCCCACAGTGCCTCCCTGGAAACAGTGAAGGACCAGCCTGAGATGCCTCTGCCAGTGAAAATGAAGCTCAGGAGAACTGCAGGCATATCCTGCGGAGGGGCTTAGAGAGCAGGTGGAGGGCCACCCGCTCTCAATTCGACCGAACCCAGTTAAGAGCCCATATTAGGACTTACCTGGGAGCTATGAGGATGGCGAGAAGGTCTTATCTCTCGCCCTCATAGCGTCCGCGAATAACCACCCAGCCGCCCTGTTTGGGTTACGCTCTCTCCTTTGTCCTGGGGAGGGGCGGATCCGTTCTTGAGGAAGGGCTGAGAATTTGGACAATATCTGTCGGATAAGATCACTCGAATTTGAAGTGGGTTGTCCACTGATTTGCAGTGGTCTGAGGAGCGGATACAGGTAGTCTGGCAAGTGTGTTCTGGGATGAGTTCGATCCTGTTTCCGAGGATGAAGTGGGCGGGATTATGCGGCGCCTGAGTTCCACCACATGTTTGTTGGACCCGTGCCCTTCCTGGCTGTCTTATGCGCCAGGGAGGTCACCTGCGGTTGGATCCGGGCAGTGGTCAACGCCGCTAAGGGAGGGTGTTTTCCCCTCCGCCCTGAAAGAGGCGGTGGTGAGGCCCCTCCTGAAGAAGCCTGCCCTGGATCCGACTGTGTTAGATAACTTTCGTCCAGTCTCCAACCTTCGGCTTTGGCGAAGGTTGTTGAAGTGTGGTGGCCAGACAATTTCCGCTTTTCCTGGATGAAGCGGACTACCTAGATCCGTGCCAATCGGGCTTCGGTCTGGTTTCAGCACGGAGACGGCATTGGTCGCACTGATGGATGATCTCTGGAGGAGCGGGACAGGGTTTTCCTCTGTCCTGGTCCTGTTAGACCTCTCAGCGGCTTTTGATACCATCGACCATGGTATCCTTTTGCGGCCTGCGGGGTTGGGGTGGGGGCACTGTTTTTCGGTGGCTCTCCTCCTACCTCGCGGGCGTCGCAATCGGTGTTAGCAGGGGGCAGAGATCGGCCCGAGGGCACTCACTTGTGGGGTCCCTCAGGGGTGGTCCTCTCTCCCTTTTATTTAATATCTACATGAAACCGCTGGGTGAGATCATTCGTGGTTTTGGGGTGAGGTATCATCAATATGCTGATGATACACAGTTATATATCTCCACCCTGGCCAGATCAGTGATGCCCTCTCGTGATGACTCGCTGTCTGGATGCGGTACGGATCTGGATGGGCGGAAATATGCTTCGACTCAACCCGCCAAGACTGAGTGGCTGTACATACTGGCATCGCGGTCCAGTTTGGAATGTCCATCGTTGACCATAGGGGAGTGGTGCTGCCCCTGTGGATAGGGCTAGGAATCTGGGGGTCCTCCTGGATGCGGCTCGGTTGGAGGAGCAGGTGGGAGCCGTCACCAGGGGGCTTTGCCCAGATCCGGCTGGTTCGCCAGCTTCGCCCGTTCTGGACTGCGATGCCCTGCGTGGTCACTCATGCCCTTGTTACCTCGCGACTTCGACTACTGCAACGCTCTCTATTTAGGACTGCCCTTGCACACCATCCGAGATTGCAACTGGTGCAGAATGCAGCTGCGGGTGGTGATGGGAGTTCCCGGTTCTCCCATGTTGCCCCCTCCTCGTGGCTTGCATTGGTTGCGGTTGCGCTCGGGTGAGGTTCAAGGTTCTATCCTTAACATACAAAGTCCTTCACGACATGGGTCCCTATTATTTAAGGGAGCGACTGCTGCCGACATCGAACACCAACTGCCTGCGATCCCACAGACAGGGGCTCCTTGGGTCCCGTCAGCGGACAGTGCCGGCTGGCAGTCCCCCGATGACGGGCCTACTCTGTTGCGGCCCCTGACCTGTGGAATCAACTTCCCTGGAGCTTCGCCTGGCCCCTGACCTCCGCACTTTCCGTCGCGACCTGAAGAACTGGTTGTTTAATCAATCCGGGCTGTGACCCTGGGGTGGGGTGGTCTTTTTAGAGTTTTATCTCTGCAATTTTAGTGTTAATTCGGCTTGATTGTTTAATCTGGTTTTAACTAATTTATTGTTGTGTGTTTTTTTTTGTAAGCCGCCCCGAGTCCTTTTGGAGAGGGGGCGGCATATAAGTCGAATTAATAAATAAATAAATAAATATCCTCCCGAGCTCTGTTTTTGCTGGCAGAGGGTTGCAGGATGCCACCACAGCCAAAAACGGAGATTGGGAGCCCGTTTTCCCTGGCAGAGCAGTCAGACCACCACAGGCACCCTTGACATGAGTGACATCAAGCTGGCCATGCCCACCCCAGCCCCCTGAGGTCAAACACAACCCTGATCGCCCTCAATGAAACCAACTTTGACACCCTGCTTTAGAGCATCAGAAAGATATGGCCCCAAATAGTTGGGTGAGCCCAAACAGCAGGAAAGGTTTCATGAGGAAGCTGGGTAAAGTGCAAATGTTAGTGTTTATATTTACATTCATAGTAGAGATTAAGCAGGCACATAATGGGAAATGCACATTGAAGGAATGTACTAATAGCTCCCTGCTCTAAGCCATCAGCAGTTCAGGAAGGAAAAAAGCTTTCATTTAAAACTGCTTGTCAGGGAAGAAAAAAGCAAACACAAAGATGGGTTCTAATCAATTAATTAAAGCACAGAACTGAATAATTGTTTCTGGTTAACTTTTAGAGTATGGAAGACAGGCGGTATACAGTACAAATTATCAAACTTCATTAGTAAATAATATCCATTTCCACCTGTAACTATTCATTAGCATCTGGTGATTATGCCAGAGCACATAATTTCAGTTGACAAATTTTATGTGCTAGATTTTAATCAATAAACATACATACCACAATTAAAAGCATTATTTTTAGCATGTCAAATGCTTAGGCTTGCATTTACTGCAACTGTCTAGCACAGCTACTCCTACCTTCGTCCTCTTAATCTCACTTATTCACAAGTCTTTACTTCTAATGGAAAATGTGGCTATTATTTCTGAAGAAAAATCAAAGTATAAGGATTACGATGTGTGTACAGAGAACCCTCCCAAAAATCCACCACCAATTTTAATAATTTGTAGTGTACTTTAAAAGATATGGGATAAATCTATAAGATGGCTTTCAAAGTGACAACTAAAAATAAGTGCTAAGAAGGCTAGCATGAGCACCCAATTAATTTCAAAACACATAAAAATAAGTGCTAAAAACCTCTGAAGGCTAGCATGAGCACCCAATTAATTTCAAAACACATTTCTTTCTAGATGCTATAATTACTTTTCTGAGTTAACAATGCACCCAAACATTGTATAGCAGGAGTTGCTTCTCTATAATGTACATACAAGCATTTCAGATATTTGGGCAGAGCAGACCACAACATTGTTTCCCTTCCAATCAGCATCCTGCCAAAATGGAGAGTGTTGATTGCATTATAAGGATCAGTGGGATTTCCCTTGTAGACCTGGAATTTTAAGTATTACTACTGTAGGATGAAATATACCAAAAATATTAAACTCAGTTAGTTCCATTAGCTCACAGCTGCTAAATAAATGCCTGCATAGTGGGCCAATAATTTTAATGTACCAAAATGAATTATTTCACAATTTAACCATATAGTTTTATGATATCTTAGTGATGAACTTAAAAGAAGATCCTCATGAAGAATATTGTATAATTAAATGTACATTTAATAGTTTAGAGATATAGATACTGTAATTATTTAAGATTAGGCAGAGATCAGAAATTGGAATTTGCATGAAACTCAACACATTGAAATAGCTTCTCAAACGATAAGATTTAAAATTCCCCAGTCTGCTAGCTTCTAGCTGTATTTAACTATGATTTCATATTTCCTGTCTTACTAGCTATGCTGAGTGGAAATTATGGAGCTGTAATCCAAGCATCTGGTTGGGGAAACTTACGTTACTGAACTGCTAATGGAAACAGCAATACTTGAGACAGCATAAGCGTAGAACATAGAATAATAAAGTTGGAAGGGACCTTGGAAGTTTTCTGCTTGAGCAGGAGACCTTATACCATTTCAGATAAATAGTTATCCAGTATCTTTTTGAAAGCCTTCAGTGATGGAGCACGCACAACTCCTGAAGGCAAGTTATTCCATTGGTTAATTGCATTCACTGTTAGGAAATTTCTTCTTAGTTCTAGTTTCCAACCATTGTTTCTTGTATTGCCTTTTGGTGCTTTGCAAAATAATTTGACCCCCTCACCTTCTACAAAGACGAGGGAGTCAAATAATTAGGTAATTTGAGTCCCTCAAAAATTGGAACAGTGCTATCATGTCCCCTTTTGGCATTTTGGAAAATAGTTTGACACCTAGTCCTTCTTTTCATTAGATGAAACATACTCAACACATGGATAGGATCAAGAAACTTGATAAGCACAAATCATGTTTTATTGTTTCCTTTTTAAAAAGCTAAGCTTGTGTACAGTAAATGGCAACAACATAACAGCAAACAGTGGAGTTATCTATTGATAAGAACATAATATTAACAACCAAACCATTAATCTGTTGCAATGTATCTATTACATATATTAAGATTATATCATGCTGCCCAATATTACAGGAATCAGGAAAACCATAGGCAATTTCTTACCCCTCTTTCCAAAAGCATATCTCGAAAATGGGTAACACGTTCCTCCAAGGGAAGGGTAATCTGATGTTCTGAGGTTTTCACATTTTTCTCTTCCATTGTTATTTTTTCTAGCTCTGTATTCTGTGAATTTTCCAACCTTAAATAATAGAAGAGACACACAAAGTGATATATGTGTTTTTAAACTCAGTAAACTTTAAAATGCAGGAGCATCTAGGAAAATATAAGCAACATATTCTTCTCTGTAGTGAATTTGGAAAGTATCTACTAAATTTTAATCTGAGATAATGCGTTAACATGTTATTTAGTTAAATGCAACACCACAAAACTCTGGTGTTAGAACAAACTTTGAATCCATTTAAAAACTGTTTCTATCAAATAATCTAAAAACATGTGCAGGAAAAGGGCTTCTACCAGTATTCTCCTTCCAAGTGTCTTCAAAAGCTGATTTCCAATATGTGTTGATTTAGGCAAAGATCTAAAATAGATTACTTTGTGTGTTCAGTGAAATGTGTAAAGTATCCTTAAAGATGAATATGGTGCTTGATAACATGGACATATTGACAACTTCAGCGAATCACATGAAGAATTTGTCCCTTGGGGTTTGGTTTGTTTGTTCTGTTTTTTGTTTTGTTTTGCTTTTTACTTAACAAGACATGGTAGAGAAGGAAAAGATGATGGGTAGGAAAAAATATGACAAGAAGATAACTGAAAACAACAACTAAAAGTGAAGCAGCCTACTAAGTGTTTGATATATTGCCAAGTCTATTCTTATTGGCAAGACTCATCAGGGTCTGAAATTATTCACAAAATATCTTTGGGAGCATTTGGCAAGAAACAAAAATATTCACAAAACCTTTCCTACTTTAACGTGGTAGAAGTTGGAAATCAACGAAGTAAGAAGATATTTTCATCTTCCACTTCTACTACTATCTGCTTAGTCGAGGAAAAAATGTGAAGTGAAACAAAAAGATATAAAGAGAAGATGTGGTCTGTAATAGTGGTTTAACTGAAAGTCAGCTTGGTCCAGTGGTCAAGATATCAGGCTAGAAACCAGTAGATGATGAATTCTAGTCCTGCCTTAGGCATGAAGCCAACTGGGTGATATTGGGCTCTCTCTCAGCTTTAAGAAGGAAGCAATGGCAAATCACTTCTTAAAAAAAAACTTCTTAAAAAACTTCTTAAAAAATTGTCCAGACAATTGCAAGAGTAAAAAAACGGGATTCAACTACCTAACTTGCTTGTGTTCTTGTTAAGAAATTTAAAAGAAGAACCTTCATCAGTCCCTCCCTAAATCCCAACTTAATATCTACTTGTTTCTTTATTAAGAAGCAATAATGAACAATACAGCAAATAGAGAATCGGTTAAATAAAATCTGCCTTCCTATCTAGCCATTTTATTTGGTTATCTACAACAGATTTTTTAAAATAACTATAGCAGGCTAAAAAAATGTAATATATTTACACTTTTTAATTTGATGGGCTAATTTCTGGAATGATTTTTTTTTAAGGAAGGCACCTGGATATCTAGTTCTTTTAATGAAGCATATTTTGAGAAAATCTATATATTTTGACTACCTGTTTCCAGATTCCGAGGTTGCAGAACAAATCAATAAGTGTCACGGGCTGCAAATTATTCTTTCATATTTTCAATCAAATTGCTGTTTTAAATGTATCACAGATTTTAGGAAACTAGTTTCAAAAACTTAATAAAAGGAGACTGGCTTTCAGTAGTGATACAACTTGGATGCCAGGGGAACTACAGATTAAAAACTGGTGAGAGAGAGAGAGGTCAATTGTAATAGAAATGTTAAAATCCTCTTTCAGGTAATAAATTGCATTCCCAGTTAACAATATGGGTCCTAACTTACAATATTATCTTCTTGCCATCCATAATTGTATTAAAAATTTCACTTAAATTACACTAAAATGGATATTGCATGATATTAGTAGCACTAAAGCTATCAAATTGTCACTTTTCATATTAGAATAGTGACTTGGAAATTGTATTAGCTATTTTAATTCTTTCCAGTTATAATATTCCATAATATGATCTATGAAACTTCCAATCTAATTTCAGGTAACTACCAAGTATTTATATTCAGTGAAATTGATGGGAACCAGAAAGTTAAATCATCAGCAAAGGTAGTCAGAGAGAATCTCTTTCTTCCAGTATAGTTAATTAAAATGATTTAAAAAATATAATAGTTGTGCATTTATACTTGCAGCTAAAACTACCATAAAAGAAAAAAAATGAATTAAAGCATTATGCAAATTAAATGATGTTAAACCAGTGTATTAAAATGCTGAAGTTTGAAGAAAACATAAATGGAGTTAAACTATATTTTCTTAATATTGCCTCATTTTAAATATCATCTATTATTATCTAATCATAAAAACAGAATTATCGATATGAAACAATAATAATAATTACACACAGGTTTATTTTAAATTTTCCTAAGTCCTAAGAATATCATGGAAACTGTCTTCATATAAAATATATACAAGGGTTTTATTAGATCTTTCCAGAATACAGGAAGGTGAAAAACTGTTTTGGCCTGAATAGTGGACATCTCATGGATGAACAAACCTACCGCTCACAATCCTTGATACCATTTTTATAGCAGCCCTCAAATATTGGAACACTGCTATCATGTCACCTCTAGCCCTTCTTTTCACTGGACTAGACATACCAATTCCTGCAACCATTCTTAATATGTTTCAGCCTCCATCTTTCAAATTATTTTTGTTCTCTTTTCTGCATTCTTTCTACTGTCTCTACATCTTTTTTTATAATACTTAACCAAAACTGTATGCATTATGGTCTGATCATGACTTATGACTTTGTGCCTAAGATGATGGTAGTGGTGGTGGAAGAGGAGGAGGAGGAGGAGGAATTGTTTTTGCCAGGATATCTCTCTCTCTCTCTCTCTCTCTCATACTATTAAGACTTACTTGTTTCT
>SOZL01001525.1:0-50744 GCA_009733165.1 Naja naja
GCCCTCTCCTGCAGGCCGCCAGCGGCATTGTTTAGCTGTGGAACCCGGAGGAGGACTCTGTGGGATCTTGCCGTGCCGAGGAGAGCGCCCAGGGTAGGCGATTCTGGAGATAACCTGGTCCTGAGCCATATAGGCTTTATAGGTAATGACCAACACCTTGAATGCACGGAGACTAATAGGAAGCCAGTGCATCTTATGGAAATTGGTGATATGTGGGTGTATCTCGGGACACCCACAACAGCTTCACTGGCTGGTTCTCTGGACCAACTGAAGTCTCAATATGCTCTTGGTAGCCCCATGGAGAGTGTGTTGCAATAATCCAGTCGTGAGCTGACTAGGGCATGAGTGACTGTGAGAAGAGCCTCCCAGTCCAGGTAGTGCAATTGGTGCACCAGGCAGACCTGTGCAAAGTTCCCCTAGCCCACGCTGATAGGTGTTGCTCCAATTTCAGCCGGGTCTAGGAGGACACCCAGATTATGAACCCGTTCTGAGGGGGACAATTTCTCCCCACCCAGAACCAAAGGTGGAAAATCAACATGGCCCGGGGGGGGGGGGCAGTACACACAGCCACTCAGTCTTGTCTGGGTTAAGCCTGAGACTGTTGACTCCCATCCAGACCCTCACAGCTTCCAGGCACTGGCACAGGTGAGCTGGCCAGGAAAGGCAGGGGCTTCCCAGGGCCCAGAGGGAGCACCTGCCAACGCGGCCTTTGTCTCCTTCCCGGAAAGGGGCTCGAGACCCTGGCTAGGGTTTCCACACCCGTTTTGTTCTCTGCCTAATCCCAACCGGTTGAACCCGTCCTGTCGGGGCCCCCAGTGGGATCTCAGAAGCCATTCGATCCTGACCCTCCGCCCACCCGGTGTTGGCACAAGAGGCTATAAAAGCAGGGCCAGGGTGCCCCCCGCCTCCTGGGGCAGATGGCGCTGGGCACCATGGCGGCTCTGGGGCTGTGGCTCCTGGGGACAACCCTGGCAGGAACTGGCGCTGCCGTGGAAAGCTGGCCTGTCATTGGGGTGCCCAATGGGGGGCCCTGGGGGTCCTGGGCCTGGCAGGAGAAGTGCCCCCGAGGGACCCTCGCCACAGGATTCAGCCTCAAGGTAACTGCTCCACTTCTGCCTCTTCCCTGTGTGTGGGGGCGGGGAGCAGTGCCAGGCCCTGCGTGGAGAGGCGGATGCTGGGGCTGGGGGGCTGAGCCTCAGGGAGAAGCGTGGAGGGGCTGCTGGGGGTCCCTGCAGGGAATGCAGACCGGGCAGGGGAGGGGAGGGGGTGGCGGATGCACCTGAGCACCTACCGAACGGTTCCTGGATGGCCCTCAGGTGAGTAGACCCCTCCCCACTTTCCTGACTTGGGAAGCGGCTTCCTGCCCTTTGACCCCCGGTTCCCCCTGCCCCTTGGCCTCCCCTCCCTGCTTGTGGCCGAGCATCCCTCCCTCTTTTTGGCTGCCCCAGGTGGAGCCCTACCAAGGGCAGGCGAAAGATGACACGGCCCTGAATGGCATCCGGCTGCATTGCACGCCTGGCGGCCAGCGTGGGAAACCGGAGGCCGAAACAGTGGAGTCCCAGAGCAATGTGTGAGTCAGTCCCCGGCCTGCCCCTCCCCAGGCAGCCCCCCTTTCTGCTCCACCCACCGCCCTCGGTCGCTGCTCAGCCCCAGGGCAGGCGCCTCCTGCCTGCCCACGAGCCCTCCCTGCAGCTGGAGAAGGCGCCTGCAACGCCCAGGCCAGGGCAAGCAGGGCAGGCCATGGGAAGCGATGTGCCAAGGAGTGCCGGGCCGAGCGCCAGAGCAGGTGGCACAAGGGGGCAGGAGGGGAGGGTGCTGCCGGCATTTGAGCCTCCTGGCCTCTGCCTCTCCTCAGGTGGGGCCACTGGGCTGAGCCCCTCTGGTGCCCCCCGGACGGTTACCTGACCGGCTTCTCCCTGCGGGTGGAGCATGTCCGGCGCGGCCTCAGCGACTACACGGGCGCCACCAACATCCGCTTCACCTGCTCCAGCGGGCGCGTCCTGGAGGGGCAAGGCCTGCCCTGGGGGGAGTACGGAGCCTGGAGCCCCTCCTGCCTCAGGGGCCTGTGTGGCATCCAGACCAAGCAGGAGGCCATCCGAGGGGCCCTGGTGGATGACTCGGCCCTCAACGACGTCCGCTTCCTCTGCTGTGCCCAGTGAATGGGACGGAGGCCCCAGCAGGGAGTGAGTCCTCAGGGCAGACTGGCACAAGCGGGCACCCTCCCCCTGGCAGCCCCCTCCGATCCGTTGGGGCCCCAGAACTGGCCTCGCTTTGCTCCAGCCCCTCTCCGGGGCCAAAGCTCATCATGGGAATCCTGCAGGAAGCAGGACAGGGGCCCACAGATGCCCTCCGCCCGCTGCTGCCCTTTCCAGCCATCCTCACAGCCACCAGCAAGGGCACAGCAGTTCCACCCCCTCCGCCCTCATGGCCCCAACCCCTCCCCTTCCCTGGGGAGTTGGACCCTCCCTCCAGAGCCCCCCTCCTGCCAGAGTGTCTCTGCCCCGGAGCTCCCAGTGGGTCCCTCCCGCCCTAACCCTCCCCAGGCCAGATGTCCCCAGCTCAGCTGCAGGCCGGCCCCAGGAGGCCCCTGCATGGAAGAGGCTCCCCCGTCCCCCTCCCGGCTCCTGGTCAGGAGAGTGAAAGAGCCACCCTGCTCAGCACCGGCCTTTTCTCCGCAGGTCCTACCACCCGGCCTCCCCAGGACTCCCCCCTGCCCTCTCCCCCGGTCTCCTGCCAAGAAGCTTCAGAGTAGACAGAGGCTGCAGCACAAGAGATCTGTTTACTTGGGGGGTCGTCTTCCAATAAACCTTCAAGATTGCACCCCTGCTGGCCAAGAAGTTTGGGGAGGGGGCTATTGGGTGGAGGAGTGGATGTGTTGGTGCAAGAGCTCTGGTCGGTTGGTCTCACAGGCCTTCCCCCTGCAGGGAGCCAAAAGGGCAGCGCGCCAGTCAGTCCCAGGTTTGCCAAGAGGGTTGAGGGTCTCGTGTCTGCCTCCCCCCGCCCCACAAAGGTCAGCAAGCGATGTGGGCTTTTGCTCCCATGGAGGCTGCCTCCTGCCCCCCACCTCCTGGGGCCACCAGCCCCCTCCCTCCACCCTGCCCACCCAGGCGCCTCCTCGGCTGCCCACTTACGGCTCGGTCCTGGTCCTTGCGGCAGTCACCACAGACGGTGCCCAGCAGGCCATTCACCACCTGGATGGCGCACAGCACCATCTCCAGCAGGCTCAGCCCCAGCAGGATGGAGAACAGCACGATGTGCCAGAGGACGATGGAGGGGGGGTTCATGCACAGCTCCCACATCGTCTGGTTCTGGAGGTAGCTGTCACTGTTCGGGGGGGAGGCGGGGAGAGCTCAGCTCTGAAAGGGGGCCCCTCCCCACATGGCCCCACTCACTCCCGGGGCACCGACTGGCCCACGGCCCAGCCCTGGCACAGCAGAGGCATCGCCTGCCATGGGTGGGGTGGCCCGGGAGGGGCTTCCTACCCCCCCAGCCCTGCTCACCTGAGATTCTTGAAGGGGGATTCCCACTTCCCAAGCTTGGTTTCACACCAGGGCCCATCGGCCAGGGCAGTGGAGGAGACCACCAGGCAGTAGAAGGCCCCCAGCCCCCCCCCCCAGATGGAGCAGAAGACCGAGCGTAGCATCTGTGTGGGGAGGAGAGGATGGGGGTGGGGGAGGGCTTGCCCCTCGGGTTTCTCTATCTCCCATGGCCCCCACCACCACCACCCTGGCAGCATGGGGCCCCGAGCACCCAACCAGCCAGGCAGAGCAGAGGGGAAACTAGCCCAGGTGCGCCCAATCTACTTTATGGAAAAGCTGCGGGAAGAGAGGGTTGCACAGCGGAGAGCACAGACCTTCTTTCCATGGCTATGTGGGCAGCCCCTAGGGAGCAGCTCTTCACCCCCTCTTGAAGATGCTTCCCACCTCCCTTTGCCCAGCCTGTCACCCCAATCCCTCTCGGGGGGGCCACTTAGCTGTCAGTTTAGCCGGCTTGCCCAGCTGCCTAGGGATGGCTGGGCTGTGTGTCGTGTGAACCCAGGAGGGTTTTGAAGCCCCCCACAAACACAGAAAGGGCATGACGCTCATCAACTGTGGCATCCCTGCCAGCCAGCACACCCCTTCCCAGATGAGCCCAGGAGATGGAGCCACCAGGTGCACCAGGAATACGCAACTCCTCCCTGCGGTAGCCCACCTGGCTTCGGCACCAATGACCCATGACCCCGCCGGGGGCCTGTCTGCCCTGTGACCCCACCAGGGGCTCAGTGTTACGGGAGCCCCCCGAACTCCCAGGGAGCCACTCCAGCCTCCACCTACCCGGCAGCGGTTCCCACAGCATCCGTAGCCGCAACACCCCTTCCCTCCGGCCCGCACGGAGGAGCAGCCGGTGCAGAGAACCTGTGGAGGGGAAAGTGGCCAGCTAGGAGGTGTCCCTCTGCCCAGGACACCCCCTTGAGGAAAGCAGAAGCCTGAGAGCCCAGCGCTCCCCCCTCCACTCTCCCGCGAGTGTCACCGGCTGGCACCGAGGCAGCGCCCAGCTCAAAGTCCAGAAGAAGCAGAGCTGAGCTTTGTGGGGAACCGGCTAGCCCAGCACAGGCCTTCTTGCTGACGGAGCGGGCGGGCGGAGGGGGGCAGAGTCACGCCCTCTTGGGCTCCCTGCTTGCAAAGGGGCTGGAGGCAGGTGGGGTGGGGGTCTCTCTCCCCCCAGGACCCCCCCTGCCCTGGCAATCCAGGAAGTGTTCCGCCTGCAGAGGTGCGGAGGGGTTGCCCCACCGGAGACCGTCAGCCTGGAGTCCTTTGCTCCCCTCTGAGCTCCAGTAAGCGAGCCACCCTTGGCCCCTCACCCTGCACCCAGGGCCCCCTGGGGGAAGCCCTATCTGCCCCATCTGGGCCACTCACCATCAGCCCCCACCGATGATGCCCCCCATGAGCCAGGCCTGTGTGGTGATGTGATCCGGCGTCCACTTTTCCTCAGCGTTGGGGAAGAAAAGCAGGATGTTGGCCGCCATGCAAGCCAGGGCCGAGGCCACCAGGACGAGGCCCACCAGGCGGGAGCACTTCCCGGTGCACATGGTGAGCGAGCCTGTTTGCTCAGATCTCTCGGCCAAAGGGCTCCTGTCTCTCTGGGTTTCTCTCTCGGTCTGCCACTCCACCCACCAGAGCCCAGCCGCTTCTTCCTCTTTCAGGCCAGGTGGCCCCAAAGTGCTGGGAGGGGCCTGAGGGCCACACGGCAGCCCTTCCAGACACAGGGCAGAGGGCAGAGGGCAGGGCAGAGGGCACAGTCCAGGATCCGTGCCAGCTGGAGGCCAAAAGCACCAAGGGGAGCAGTTTGCTCTGCAGCTTTGGAGAATGTGGAGCCCTGCTTGGGGCAGGAGGGGTGTGTGTGTGTCGGCCTGGGTCTCCCATTGGTCAGTGGGACCAGGGCCCCCCTGCTGCCCCCAGGCCCCCTCTGCCCTTCTCTGGTCCCTGGCCAGCATCTGCTCACCACAGGCCCCTCCGATGCCCCCGAGGCCCTCTCGGCTTCCCAAGATCTCCCACCCTTCCTGAGGCTGACATCCCACCGTCCCATGGTTTGGGGGTGGGGTGATGCACTCGGCCAACAGACGAGAGGAATGGCTCTTCCTTGTGGCCCCAGGCGGGGCTGCTGTGACCTGCCTGGGACCATAAACTCCATGCACCTTTCCATCAACCCTGAGTCCTAGGACTCTGTTCCCAGCTCTGTGCTGGGTGGGAGAAGACCCATTCGGCCCAACCCATTCCACCCCCTGCCAGTTGGGATGATCCCTGCCAAGTGACCTGATACCGGGGAGAGACCCCTCCTTGGGCCCAGAGGAATGGCAGGGAGTGGGTCACCAGGGGAGGGCTCAGCCCCAGCCACAGGCGGGAGGGGGCCCTCTGGGTTCCCACAAGGGCTGGGCTTGCTTGCTTTGACACTCTGGCCCTGATCCTGGGGCCCCTGGGAGAGGCAGGACTGAGAGGTGGGAAGGAGGCCAGCATGGGAGGGGGGTGGGCAGTGTCAGCAAAGGGGGGGCATCGATGCCCAAGGCCCCTGCCTGAATCACAAGGGAAGTTTTCCTGGGCCGTCCTGGCCCGCGCTCTGCCCCTGCCTGGCCCTGCGGTTCCTGTGGGCACGGGGCTGCCAGCAGGAGCCGGGGTGGGCATTCTCAGAGGCCAAAGGGCCTGGCATCCACGGGGCTGCCAGCCAACTAAAGAGAGCCCCCAGAGGGGCCTCAGAGGCCACCTAGCCAAACCCCTGCTCCAGTGTGAACCAGCACAGACTCTCGGTGTGTCCATCAGTGCTTTTATTTCCTGGGCACCCCTCTGCTGTCACTTGCGCCGGCGCCCTGCCGCACGGATCTGCCTCTTGTCCTTGCGCCGGCTCCGGGCCGGCTCAGGAGGCTCCGGGTTCCCACTGGCCAGGAGCGGCTGCGGAGGGGGCCCCGAGCTCTGCCGGTGGTTGTTGGCCGAGGCCTTGTAGATCAGGTGGAAAATGAAGGCGTTGCAGTACCTGCCCGGGAAGAGGGGGGGCATGTGAGACTGGGGGGGGACGGTGGCCACACGGGGCCAGGAGGACTCCTCCCACACAAGGCCTCGAGATGGGGGACTCTGCCCCAAGGGCCATGCTGGGCTTCCCTGTGTGCCGGGAGGAGGAGGGCAATTACACAGCTGCCAGCCGCAGAGGAGAGGGCCGAGACCTCCCTCGTACCCACCAGGGCATGGCGTTGTCGGAAGGGTGACCGGAAGGGGTTCATCTGGGCGGGGCTGGCACTGCCCCCCGTGGCCATGGAGACCGCGGCCTCATCCACGGCACAGCTGTAGGCGCTGCATTCGGTGAAGTAGGCTGGCACTCGGAGCGACTGCGGGCAGAGAAGCGGCATCACCAAGGCGAGGCACTGAGCAACCACCGCTGGGGATGGGCCCCGCTGCCCTCAGGCGGCAGCTCACCTGCAACCGTGGCAAAGCACTCAGCCAGGTCTCCTTCAGGGCAAAGCCGGAGTTGAACCCTGGGCAGAAGAGGGGCACAGTGGGGGCTGCCTCAGACGCAGAGCCAGGACCCCTCCCCACCCTCAGCCGCCCCCTTCCCCCCCACCAGTCCTCTCACCTATCACCAGGTCCGGTTTGGGAGCCTGCAGGAGGTGGTAGGGACGGGCACTGAAGCCCAGCTGCAGCTCCCGGCGGCCTCCTTTGGCCCTGGGGGCCAAGCCGGGCAGGACAGAGACCCCCTGCTCTTCCTGAAAGGAGGGGGGGAGGGAGGAGTAGGTGATCACCCAGTGGGAAGGGAGGCCAAAGCCAGCTGGAGAGGAGGACGCCCATCATCCCTGGCCAGATCAACCCGGAGATCCCTCAAGATCCACATGCCAGATTGGCCCCTTTTTCTGGTGCAGAAAAAGGTGGGGGGGGGGGAGAAAGGAAGATACCCCCTGCACCTCCTCCTGCAGGTACAAGTTGAAGGGAGGCCGACTCACGTCTCTCTGCAAAAGGAACTGCTGGCCGTCCAACTCGGGGGGCAGCGTGTCCCCCACAAAGAGCAGCTCCAAAGAAACGTGAGGGAGCAAGACTGACAGCTCCTGTGAGGGGGGGAGGGACACAAGGAAGGAAAGAAGGAGGGAGGGAGGGAGGGAGAGAAGGAAGGAGGGAAGAAGGGAGAGAAGGAAGGAGGGAGGGAAGAAGGAAAGAAGATTGCAAACAGGTTAGCAACAGGCAGTCATGTTTGGGCCCTCTTTTTAGGCCAGGTCATCCCAGCTGCCGTCCTTTCCCCCCCTCGCCCCACTGCCCCCCAGTGTCCCTTGGGAGGGGTGAGCAGGGCGAGAGGCAGGCGAGTCCAATGGAGGGAGCCCTCCTCCTGACCTGGGGTTCCCTCCCACCATCCTGGACTACAGCTCCCATCTCTCCTAGGCTGCCAAGCAAGATGTGCTCTGGTGCCCCCCCAGTCTTGCCCCCTCCGCAGAGACCCTTCCCTACCCAGAACACCATCAGCACACCAAACTCCTTTCCGGCCTCCACCAGGTGGATCTTGAGGGACTGTTTGTTCAAAATGTTCAGCTCTGGAACTGGAAACAAAAGAGGGGGGGCGGAATCAGGGGCCCCCTGCAGAAGCCTCGGAGTCAGGACTCTTCCCCCCACCCTCAGGGGGGCACTGTCCTCAGCCCCTCCCCTGTCCCAAGGCCACCTCCCTTTGGCCGAGCACCGGGCCACAGCCAGGGAAGCCAGATCTTGCACCCATGGCCCCCACCTGAGACTCCTGCAGGGGGGCCCAGGTTTTGCCCCCCCTGCTGCTGAGGGACCCCCACTCACAGTGCTGGGGGGCCAGCTGAGTGATGATGTAGTAGGCAGTGAGGGGGTAGGTCAGCAGCACGGCCAGGGGGGCCCCGAGAGGCAGCCCCCGCCACTGGTAGTACTCTTTCCAGGATGCTGGAGGGAAGAGAGGGAGGGGGAGAGGCCAAGTGAGCAGATGGGGAGGGTCTGTGGGAAGCAGAGCGGAGGGGAAAGGGGCCATGCTCCCCCCTCACCAAAGAACGTCCGGGGCGTCGGGGGCTCGGGGGGCGCTGGGGGCAGTGCCGTCCCTCCTTCCGGCCTGAGTGCCTCGAAGGGGTTCCCTGCAGGGAGAGAAAGCCCCCCCAGCCCCAATTGTGCCAGGTGAGAACCCCTGCCTCGCCCCTTCCCCTCCCATGGGAGAGGGTTCCTGGGGGAGGGGAGCAGGGGTGGGATTCAAATTCTTTAACAACCGGGTCTGTGGGCATGGCTTAGTTGGTGAGTGTGGCTTGATCGTCATGTGACTGGGTAGGCATGGCTTGGTGGTCATGTGACTGGCTGGGTGTGGCCAACTCAACATCACTCACATCGAGGCACGCATCTCCTCGCCTGGCCTCTCATGACTGTGGGGATGCTGCAACAGTCGTAAGTGTGAAAAATGGTCATAAGTCACTTTTTTCAGTGGCATCGTAACTTTGAATGGTCACTCCACACAAGCAAAGTACCAGCAAGGAGGGGAAAAGAACTCCAGAGAGGTTCCTGAGACAGGAGGTCTAGTCCTGCCAAGAATGTAATAAGGGTTAATGGGGAGGCAGTTTCTATAAGCAACACCAGAATGTTTCCTTCCTGCCTTCCTTACAGGATTAGGCCACTAATTTCTTCTAACAACCGGTTCTCCGAACTGCTTAGAATGTTAACAACCGGTTCTAGAGAATAGGTGCGAACTGGTGGAATCCCACCCCTGGAGGGGAGGCGGGGAGATAGTTTTGCGACTCTTGGTGGGCCAGGCTGTGCCCCTTACTCCCTATTTACAGTGGGGGGGGGCACATGGCCTCCTCCATCCACTTTATCCCCTCCTTCAAAGAGGCCTCTAGAGTTCTCCAAACAGGGCGACTTTTAGACTCAGGGACTTCAACTCCCAGAATTCCTTAGCCAGCACCGTTCCTGAGGCAGCCTGGGGGGGTTGAGGTCCACAGGTGTTCCAGGTGCCCCGTCAGGAGAGCCCAGTGCTGCTTTGGCCAGGCTGCCCCTGCCTCCCCAAGTGAGACGTAGCCCGCAAGAGAGTGCAGGACACTGGCCACCCCCCACTCTGGCCTAAACGCTGGAGGGAGAGTCGGCTCGGAGGGCAGCTCCACTTGACTGAGGTGGGTATGAGGGCTGCCCACTCTGCCTGACTGCATCGGATGGACGGACAGCAGCCACGGCCATCTACTGGGAAGAGCTTCAGAGGCGATGACCAGCAGCTTGTGAGGGAAGGGCCTGGGGTGGGCCTGACACCAGACAGAGACTGTCCCAGTGGGGAGGAGGGGGGCTGTCAAGCAGGCTATTAGTCTGGAAGGGTTACGTAGACAGAGAGGTGCAGGGCCTGGCTCGCCTGGGATGCCACGGAGGCTTCCTTTCTCAGGGGGGAAACAGCCAGTCCAGGAAGATTCCTGCGCAACGGGCCCAGGCACTAAGCAATAAAGTTACTGGCTTCAACTCCTTCGTGCCTGGGCCCGGTTCTTTCCGCCTGGCACGCCCCATGGCTGCCCCTTGCAGCCCCCACTCACCGCTCTGGAGGAAGGGCACGGGGGTCCTGGCAGAGCCCTTCTGCAGCCCCAGGCCGTAGTCGGGGGCCCTCACCAGCATGCTCTCCGCCACCCAGTAGCCGCGGGTCAGCCCTCGCGCAAGCAGGAAGCCCTCCTTGTTGAAGGTGTCGCTGGTCACCTCTGGGGAGGGAAGGCAGGCTGGCACCCGCAGCTGAGGCCCTCCCGGCTCCCCCTTCTCAGGGATGCGGGGTGTGTGTGTTCCTACCAGCAGCAAAGGTGAAGGGGAGGTTAGCGAGCTCTCGGGCGTGGCTCATGTACCCGGCCATGCGCTGGCACCAAAACTGGTGCCCGATGTCCTCGGGGCTGCGGCTCCAGTCCAGCTTCCGGCACTTCTCCGAACAATAGAAGATCGCGACAGTACTGGCTGTGGGGGAGAAACAGCTGGGCACAGAGGGCGGGGGGAGGTGGGGGTGGGCACAAGGCTGGCCCAGTGGCCTGGGAGGTGGGGCTGTGCGATTCCATCCATTTTCCACTCACCAGGCTGTGATTTGGCCCTCAAAACTGTGCCGCTTGCACACATGACACGCCCGCACCCGCATGGTGGGGAAGGAGAAGCCGGGCTTGGGTCCCCAGCCCCGCATCGGGCCCTTGCTCATGCGGATGCCCAGGCGAGCGAGCAGGGGCTCCAGGGACCTGCCAGAGTGAGGGGGAAGAGTCAGGGGCGGGGAGGAGGAGGAGCCTGGAGCCCGCCCCCTCCCACCAAGGCCCCCTCCACCCACTCACTTGTGCAAAGCAGGGTCCCCCACGGTCAGCAGCTTCGGCCGGCGGGGCTCCCCAGAGCCCAGGGGGCAGAACATGCTGTAGCAGAGCAGGGCGAGGGCCCGGGGCTCCAGGGGCTCCTGCCCGGCTGTTCCCAGGAAGCCCCCCAGCAGGAAGTCGAAGCCCAGAATGGTGCCATATTCATCCGTCACCAGCAGGAGGTGCTCGACGCGCCACAGAGGCTGCCCTGCGGAGCACAAAGCGGGAGGGGAGGGAGCAGCAAATGGGTGGGGGACAGTTTGGTGCTCAGGGCAGGACTCAGGATCTCGGGCCACACCCCAGAGCCCTCCCCCCCCCCCGTCACCAAGACAAGATAGTTTAGTTTAGTTTTAGTTTTATTGGACTTACATGCCGCCCTCTCTCCCTAGGGACTCATAGCAATACAATTAATTAAAAATACATTAAACAAGTGAACTAAGCCCAATAAAGATTAAAACCCAATAAAATTTAAAATAAGAATAAAACCCCACCCCTTACCCTTCAGTCCAGGCTGGACTGTTGAAACAAGCAGGTCTTTAGGTCGTGGCGGAAGGAATGGAGGTCGGGAGCCAACTGGAGCTCCAAGGGGAGTCGATTCCACAGGGTGGGTGCTCCCACAGAAGGCCCTACACCTGGGCACCGCCAGCCAACACTGTCTGGCCGATGGCACCCCAAGGAGGCCCTGCCTGTAGGAGCGCACAAGGCGATTGGAAGTCTACGCTGGCAGGAGACGCTCCCACAAGTACCCTGGACCCAAGCCATGAAGGACTTTGTATGTTATCACTAACATCTTGAATCTCACCCGGAGGACAACCGGCAGCCAGTGCAGGTCACGCAGGAGGGGTGTAACATGGGAGTATCGGGATACTCCCATCACAACCTGCGTGGCCACAGATAGGCAGCCAATAAATCCAATGAACCCAGGAAGCCCCTCAGGAGGACTTTTCCCTGGCACAACCGGAGGACAGGTGGGTCAGGGGGAGGAGGGGCAGCTGTGGGTCGGGGTGGGGAGCGTCTGTGGTTCTCCAACCTCTGTGGGAGAGGGAGGGGGGAAGGAGAGGGGAGGGCAGGGCAAGGCAGGATAGGCTCAATAGTAACTGGTCGAACTCTTCCTGGGGAAGTAGCAGGTGAGGAAGAACCAAGACATCCCCTCGTAGTTATGGGGCTCCTCCCAGTTTACAAGCCCCCCCACCTGACCCTGGGGGGGGGCTAAGCAAAGGTCAAAGGTTGCGCACCTACCGGTCTCCTTGGCGGCGGCCTCTTCCTCCTCCTCTTCCTCCTCTTCCTCCTCCTCCTCCTCCTCCCCAGCCCCCACGAAGGTGATGAAACGCTCCAGGTCGTGCAGGGCCAGCGCCTCCTCGCTGTAGAAGCGCCCACCCAGCTGCTGCCCGGGGTCAGCCACCGAGAAGGCCAGCTTGCGGTTGGGCAGCAGGTGCAGGATCCAGAGGGCTGGGTCGGGCGGCAGGCGGCGGATGGAGCTCTCCTGCCGCTTGCGCCGCTCGCTGCCCCGCCGGCAGACGGCGTCCAGCAGGAAGCGCTGGTACCAGCCAAAGAGAAGCTCAGCAAAGTCCAGGATCTCGGCCTGGTAGCCGGTCATAAACTCCATGCCTGCCGATGGAGGCCCCCACTGTGAGCGGTCCAGTGGCCTCCCCCTCCGCCCCCAAAGCTGCCCGGGAATGGGGGATGGGACCCTGGATCAGGCAGGCCTGGGGCAGGAGCACTGCCATCCCAGAGGGGCCCAGGCCTCCCTTCACTGGGGTGTGTGTGAGTTGGGGGGGTACTTGGCCCCCAGGAGGGGCAGCTGCCTTCAGCCCATTCCCCCAGGGGGCCCAGGCCAGTTCCCCCCCTCCCGCCCCTGTCTGGGCCCTCCCCCCGGCCCAGCCTGCCTCCCGTCTACCTGAAGCGAGTACGGCCACCTCTCCAGTCAAAGGTAAACAGCCAGGGGTTTCCCGGGTTGCGCTGCGACATCAGGGTTCCGGAACCCACCTGCCTCCTCCTGCCCAGCAGCCACCCCCTCCCAGCCCCTTCCTGGCTGAGGCATCTCGGAGTGCATCTCGGGGCTGCTGGTCCCAGAGGCTGCTCTGGGGCCTTCAAGGGGCCCCAAGAGGCAAAGCCCACGAGAGATTTCCAGGTGAAAAAACCCAGCTGGACGAGCGAATTCCTAACAAAATTGTGCACATCTGAAAGGACAAACCCCTTTTACAGCCTGATCAGCTTTTTTACCCCCTCTGAGCTTCTTCCTCTGCCTGTTAGCCCCCTGCGACCCCCCTCTTCTTTCTGATGCTGTTCCCCAGGCAGCCTCTCTTCCCCACCCCCCACCCCTTCCCACATAGGATCCCAGGACCCTCCTCTCCTGTGTTAACACATTCTCAAGTGGGAAGGGGCCCCTGGAGGCCATCCAGCCGTCCCTAGGACCTCCCTGTCCCCCCTCCCCCCCGGCTCAGATGCCTCCAGCCAGGCCAGGCCACATTCTGAGCCCCAACTACCCCTTCAGCTTTCTTGGGGGGAGGGGGGCCTTCCTTGATGTCTCAGGGATTTGAGGGTGCTCAGCTGGGGTTCCCTCCAGACCAAGGAGGGGGAGTCCCCTCCTCCATTGCTCTGCCTGACCCCTGGGGCCGCGAATCTGAAGGGTCTCCACCACACAGCCATTTGGCCATGGCACCTAAGTGGTCACAGGTGTGTCAGAGTGGTTCTCTTCTGCCATTTATGCTCCCCCATCTGGGCTGGGTCTTCTCCACCTGGCCCAGAAGAGACCCCCGGCCCCTTCCTGCTGCTGCTGCTGCTGCTGCCTCCGCTGGACCTTCCCCTCCCTCTGCTCCACCGCCTTCCACATGAGCAGAGAGGCCAGACTCCTCCAAGAATATTTATTGAACCACCAAGCCGAGGGGATGCTCCCCCACAATCACTCGGCATCCTTTGGGTCTTCCCAGGACCCTCAGTCCTTCCTCAGCCCAGGGCCAACAGCACTACCGCCAGGGTGGCCGAGCACAGCCTGGCTGGAGGCGGCCTGCGGCCGCCGCTCTCCACATCAGCCCAGAGGTCGTGCTGCTTCTCGTGCTGCAAGGAGCTGCTGACGGGGATCTGGGGCACGTGGAAGGGACGCCCGTCGTGTGCCGAGGTCTGCTCCAGCCAGGAGTGGTAGTTGGACACCTGGGTGTAGACGCCGGGGCTGCGGGCGGCCGCGCAGCTGCGGCCCCAACTCACGATGCCCACTTGGTACCAGCGGCGGGGGGTGCCGTACCCGCTGTGGCTGGGCGGGAGGCACATCAGGGGCCCGCCGCTGTCCCCCTGCAGGGGTGAGAGAGAAGCAGGGAATTGAGGAGGAGCCGGGACATGGGGGGGGGAGGGAGTGGGGGGAGGGAGCAGGAATCACACACACACACACACACAGATGCGCATATTGAGGAGGGGTCTCTTCGCCTCCTCTACTGAGCCCCGCAGCCCTCAGTGGGGGGGCGGAAAGCAAGCGGGAGCCTGGTGGGGCTGCCCCAGGCCTCACCCGGTCCAGGCGCTGGTCAGCCATCCTATGGATCCGCCTCGTTTCCTTGGCACGGATCCTGACCTGGGCGATGGTTCTTTGGATGGTTAGCCTGCCCAGGTCTCCCCCCACAGGCTGGGCCCATGGCATGGGGAGTGGGGGGTTCCTACCTGGCAGGCGTCCCGGCCGCCCTCCTCGTACCCGGCACACACCATGTTCCTGGTGAGGGAGTGCAGCCACCGGAGGCACAGACTCCAGTCTACCAGCCCCACCTGGATGTCCAGCAACTCAAGGGAGCCGTAGTCCAAGCCTAGGGGGGGGCAAGTGGCTTAGCTCTCAGCCCCTGAGACTCTCCCCCCTCCCCAGGCAGTGGTGAGGAGGGCGGGAGGCAGGCCAATGGGTTGCCCATCCCTTCTGGATCCCTTCTGGATCCCTTCTGGCCCACCAGCTCTTTGCTGGCTTAAAGGCACAGCGGAGGGGCACTTTTAATACCGGGGGGGGGCACCTGCTCAGGTATCTTACTGGACAACTCCCAGGGGCTCCTGTCTACCGATGGAGCCTGAGAATGGCCTCCTCGTCTGCTGGAGGGTGGCAGGACATCAAAGGGGCCGGAAGGGAATCCTGGTCAGAAGCAGTAGAAATGGAACCTTCCCCCTTCCTGGGGGTCCTCAGACACACCCACCTGTGTGGGGTGCTCTGGGGAGCAGTGGGTTGGGCTAGATGACCCTGGGTGCCCCCTGCCCCGTGGTTCTGTGTGAGGGCCTACCTCCCTTCCTCTCTGGTGCCCACAGGCAGCTCCCACATGGGGCAGTCCTTCTCGGCAGGCAGCGAGGCCCCCTGAGGAACCCTGCCAGGGTGGGCAGAGCTCCAGGTGTGGCAGCTGCACCCTCCCTTTGGGCCGTGCCACGCAGAAGCCCCCTTCCAGCTGTGGACGGGGAAGGCTGCTCTGCTCCAGGGCCCACTGCTTCACTCCTGGGGGTGCTTGGGCAAAGGGGTGGGGCTTCACTCCTGGGGGTCCTGCTGGGGGAGGATGGGGGAGGAAGGGCCAGACTCACCGGCTTTGGTGAGGCCCCAGCCGGCGACAAAGCAGCTCTCCCACATGTCGTCGTCCGGGACGATGGTGTGGTCGGGCAGGCAGAGGGCAGTGTGGAACCAGCTGTGGGGGATGGGCTTGTGCAGCAGCAGCAGTGCCAGGTCGTTGTCGTAGGTCCTGGGGTTGTAGAGCGGGTGCAGGTGGATCTTCCGCACCCAGCGGGTGACATTGTTCCTGCCCAGGTAGTTGCTTCCGGCTGCCACCCTGATGCCTTCCCTGCAACAAGGGGGCTCTGTGAGCAGGAGATGGAGGGTGCCAGCCAGACCCTCCTGCCTGGCACCAAAGAGCCCCAGGGCACAGAAGGCTGGCAAGGAGGGGGCAAGGAGCACCTGGAGCCAAGGCGCAGGGCAGGGCCCACTCTGGCCACCAAGGGAGGGGCCTGCCTCTGCGCAGAGGGGCTTCCAGGGAAGGAGGGACACTCTGCTGAGAAGGGCTGCCCCCCTCCCTGTGTCCCAGGCATCTCCCAGCTGCCCTGCCTCCACCGGTTACCTCCTGTCGGTGAAGCAGTGAGCTGCTGACAGCACCCACCAGGGGTGCACGATGCTCCCCCAGAAGTGGTAGGAGCTGGTCTGAATGCTGACCACCCAGGGCCATTTCCCGGCCCGCGCCTTCGTGCCCCCCACGATGCGGGCATTGCCCAAGAGGGAGACGTGGGGCGCGTCAAAGTCCGGCCGATAACCGCAGCCTAGGAGAGACAAACAGCCTCTGTGTTAGGCGGCCCCTGTGGTCTCTCCCCCTCCCCCTCCATGCTGGGCTCATTGAGGTGGCCCAGGCACCCTGCCAGTCCATCTCAGAGAGACCCCCCCTCTTCAGGGGGGCAATCACAGCCCCCCCGGCTCCCCTGGACCATTGAAGGTCCTTGAAGGCGAGTTGGACTTGCCAGGCCAGTCCAGGGGCTCCAGGGGCCCCTGGAATCTCCCATGGAACAGCTGGACATGCCCACTTGCTGGGCTGGGTCTGTTCAACAAGCACCTCCTTTGGGGGCACTGCTCTGAAGGCCTGGGGCCATGGGGCAGCCTCAGGTGGGCCAGCCCTCGCCCTTCGCTGCCCTGGCATCCATCACAAGTCGGCTGTGACCAAGGCGCGCGCGCGTGTGCGTGTGCGTGTGTGTGTGTGTTTCGTAGGGCCCCTCTCCTCCCCCCTCCGATATCCACCCCCGACAGACACCTTGTGCGCGAGCACCGCTCCCTTGCAGCAGCAGTAGGCACACCACCAGCGCCACGGAGTCCATGCGGCACTCCCCGAGCCGGTGGGCGTGCCCTTTGGTGTGGGCGGGGCTCCGGCCACACCCGCAGTAGCATCACAGAGCTCCAGGTATTGACCTCACCGCCGCGGAACCCCCGCCCTCCCGGCGGCACTTCCACGGGTGGGGTGGGGGGTTTCCAAGCCCAGAAGGTGGGGCTGCAGGGTGGGCTCCCTCGAGGGCATCGCACCGGCGCCCTGCGGGAGGTGGCCAAGGAGACCCTCCCCCACAGACCGCTCGAGGGCGTCTGGCAACGTGCGAAGCGACAAGCACGTTCAGCACGCAGCGGCCGGCCGGTCCCCCGCCCCCGCCCGAGAAGGGAAGGGCAGAGCAAGGCACCGCCGCCTGGACCCGCTCTCACCCAGCCAGAGCTCTGGACGAGACCCCGTCCACACTCCCAGGAAGCGGCCAGGGGCGGCGCGGGGCAAAGCAGGAAGGCGGAGCGGGCAGTGGGCAGCAACCTCAGCCGGACCTTCCCCTCGAGGGGCGTCGAGGCCGCGCGGAGGAGCCGACTGGCCCGGCGCCCGCCTGGCTGAGCCGCTGCGCACAGCCGTCGCCGGGGAAAGTTATTTATTTATTTATTTATTATTTTATTAGCCTTGTATGCCGCCCTCTCACCCTAAGGACTCAGGGCAGCGAACAGTAAAAGAAACCCAGTACAAATTACAATAAAAAAGAAACGTTAAAAAATACAAACCTAATCAATATTATACAAAATTTAAAATTAATTAAAACCAATACTAAAAAACCAACTCCCCGAGGTCAGTCCAGACTGGCCTGTGGAAACAGCCAGGTCTTCCGGTCCCGGCAGAAGGAGCGGAGATCGGGGGCCAAGCGAAGGTCCATGGGGAGTTGGTTCCACAGGGCGGGTGCTCCCACAGAGAAGGCCCTACCCCTGGGCACCGCCAGTCGACAATGCCTAACCGACGGTACCCCAAGGAGGCCCTGCCTGTGGGAGTGTGCCGGGCGATCGGAATGTGATGCTGGCAGGAGGCGTTCCCGCAAGTACCCTGGACCCAAGCCATTTAGGACTTTGTAAGTTGTTACTAACACCTGGAGGCGTTGGAAAGCCCCGCGCCTCTCCTGCTTTCGGCCCCGGGGAGAGCGCAGGAGGAGGAGGAGGAGGAGGGCTGGCGATGGTGGCGGGCGACTTTCGCCCAGAGGCACATCCCGCTGGTGCTGCTGCTGCCCGCCCGGCCAGGTGAGACACCCCGGCGACCCTCTCGGGAGCCTCGGGTCGGAGCTGGGGGGAAGAGGCATCCCCGTGCCCTCCTGACCGCCTGCTCTGCCTTCTGCAGCCCTGGGGAATGAGGGGGAAAGCCGCCGCAAGCTGCCAGTGTGACAGGCACCGCACCAACCTGCCGCTGGTCCAGCTGTTCCCCAACCACCTGCTGTCCTGGGAGTGCTGCAGGGGCCTGATTAGGGAGCCCCCATCCCATAATCTGAATCGTGTGTGTGTGTGTGGGGGGGGGACCTTCAGGGGGTAGCCAGTCCCACAGCCCCTGCCAGCCCCAGGCAAGAGGGCAGAGCCAGGTCTTCAGATGTTTCTGGAAGGGCACGGGGGCACCCCTTCTCTGGGAGACAATCTTCCCCAGGGGCAACGGCAGGGAAGGTGCTCTCCACCCCCCCACCCCTGCCAGTGGGAACTGGTGGCCCAGCGGGCCCTGTGGCATCCCTTCCCTGCCTGACCATATTTCCTTTCCTTCTCAAACGGGAAGGCAGCTGCCAAAGTCGATTCAAGGTGCTGGTACTTACCTATCAAGCTCTACATGGCTTGGGTCTGGGGTACATGCAGGAATGCCACCTGCCAGCATCGAATTCCCATCGCCCGGTGCGCTCCCACAAGCAGGGCCTCATTGGGGTGCCGTCGGCCAGACATTGTCAGTTGGCAGTGCCCAGGGGTAAGGCCTTCTCGGTGGGAGCGCCCACCCTGTGGAACCAGCTCCCCTTGAGCCTTTGTTTGGCCCCTGATCTCCGCCCCTTCCGCCGGGACCTTAAAACTTGGCTCTTTCAGCAGGCCGGTCTGGACTAACCAAGGGGGGGGGGTTGTTTTAGAGGGTTTTAAAATTTTAACTGAATTTTAATTGTTAGGCTTGTATTTGGTTTAATTTCTTTTTATTGTAAATTTGTAATGGGTTTTATATTGTGAGCCACCCTGAGTCCTTAGGGAGAGAGGGCGGCATATAAGTCTAATAAAATAATAATAATAATAATAATAATAATAATAATAATAATAATAATAGGGAGGGGCTTCTGGGAAGGGCACTCACTCCTGGTCCGATTGCAGCAGGTGCCGTGGCTGAGGCCATCCATCCCCACCCGATTTGCTCAAGAGGAGGGTGTGCCAGGGTGGCACCAGACTGCTGTCCTGTCCACGCTGGGCATCGTCCTGCTCCTCATGATCATTGGCCTGCTGTGCTGGTGGAGGACCCCCACCCCCCTGGGAGAGGCCGCCAGGTAGCCCTGACCTCCGAGCAACAGGTGGGGTCTCCTTCCTGCCCAGGTTCATCACCTCGGCTGCTCTGGTTCCCCTCAGCATTTGGTGGGGGCTGTCTCCCACCAGAGAAGCTGCCCTCCCTTTGAGGCCGGCCCCTGGCACTCGCATGCCGGCTACGGCTCTGAAGGGTGCTCAGACCCAGGGGGTGGGCCAGAATTTCAAGGGGGAAAAGGCAGGCAGGGGATTTTGAAGATTTCAAGGGGGCGGGGAGGGCCGATGTTCCAGCAGGCAGCTGTTGGGGAAGACTCTCTTTGGAAAGCGGAGAACTGAGCCCCAGGGGCAGCTCCATTCCGCTTCCCAGCTGCCTTGTTAGGTGTCTTCCACCCTTCCTCCTCCTCCCCGCCCCCCCCCCAACGCACAGAAGTCCCTAATGCTTCAATCCAGCCATTCTGGAGCCAATTCCGATTCTCCCTTTCAGGTGTGTGTGTTGCAAAGACCCAGAGGGGCCGCCACCTACAGCCCCAGAGCAGGTGCAGCCGTTGCCTCAGGCTGGGGGAGGGGGGGGCTAAAGAGAGGGGGGTGCACAAAAGGAAACTGGGTCCTTGGACTCCGGAATGTCCTCCCTTCAACTGCGCTGCTTTTATGGACCTTTCACCTTTTTCTTCTGACAAATAAAGGTATTTATTTATTTATTTGTTCGTTTGTTTGTTTGGATTTATATGCCGCCCCATCTCCGGGGGGACTTGGGATGGCTTACACAAAAACATATATACAATATGTAAACTTATTCCAAAATTTATATACAAATTCCATTATGGGTATCTACTATTGAAGCTTTTTCATATCCAATAATATATAAGAAGGAACAAACAATTTGATATGGAGAGATTTTAAATGAAAAGGGTGAACTCAAATCAATGCAAACATTACAAGAACGAGGAATAAAAATGAATTGGTTTTCATATTTGCAAATACAATCCAGATATGATGAGGATGTTAGGACTGAAGGTATTTATAAAAAAGCAACTGAACTAGATAAAATTTTGATGGGTACGAATGAAAAAGTGATTAAAAAACTCTGGTCATTTATTAGAAGTTAGAATGGAAGAGGAGCAGGTTAAGGAAACAATGATTGCTTGGGGGAAAAATTTTGGTTATGGGATGGATCTAGAGAGATGGCAAACGCTGTGGGATCAGAATTATAAAATGACAATGTCAACTGCATATAAAAAAAATTTGTATAAGATGTTTTACAGGTGGCACCTATCCCCGAGAAGGATCGCAAGAATGTTCAAGGACAAATCGGATAAGTGTTGGAAGTGTCATCAGATACCTGGCTCCTACTACCACATGTGGTGGACTTGCGCTGATGCCAAACGATACTGGACTAAAATCCACAAGTGGTTGGAAAAAATGACACAACAACATATAGACTTGAAACCCGAGATATTCCTCTTGGGAATTGTACCAGAGACACTCAACAAAGAACTGAAATATTTGATTGTTAATGTATTGACAGCTGCCAGAATTGTATTTGCTAAAAACTGGAGAAATGATAAGACACCTACGCAGGAGGAAGTGATTAAGAAGATTTTGGACTGTGCCGAAATGAGTAGATTAACATTTGAAATTAGGGATCAAGAAGAAAAGCAGTTTTATAAGATATGGAATATGTTTTATCAATGGTTAGATAAAAAAGCTTGGTGATGTATGGAACAATGGAGATAAATAGAATTGTTGAAAGGAAATATAATATAGAGATTATAACATGATAGAGAATTAATAATAATTATTATAGTTTTTTTCTTTTCTGTAACAGACAGTATGCATGATGAAGAGAGGGCACTGAGATTTGGGACTGACTGACACACTTGAAATTGAGATTGGTTTATGTATTGTATGTTTGTTTGTCTTGTTTGTTTTTGGAAAATAATAAAACCTTTAAAAACATATATACAATATGTAAACTTATTCCAAAATTTACCCAATCCAAATAATTGTAAAATATTAAAATATCCCGAAATTAAAATCCCCAACCCCGCTCAGTCCAGGCCGGCCTGTAGAAAAGGCAGCTTCCGCTGGTGAGCTTTTGGCCACAGACGCCTCCTTAGTGCCGCCCTGGTTCAGCCGAAGCAGTTCCTGCTTTCCCAGGGACAAAGCCGTGACTCACCTCTGTGGATGCTTCCTTCCCCATTTCTGCTACCACCTCTGGGCCTTCAAGGGGGTTTCCGGCTGGGAACAAGCTGAACTGGCAGGGTGTGTGTGTGTGTGTGACATCTTGCTCCATTCCCCCACCCGGGGTGTGCGGCTGTCCGGAGACCAGAGCAACCTCTTTGGGGAGCAGCTGCACCAAAGAGGCTGCTGGCTGGATGAGCAATGGGGGGGGCAGATCCGAAGAGGATTTTTATTTATTAAACTTATTATTGACTACATTGATAGGCTGCCCATCTCAGAACGACTCATTCCCAGTGAAAAGCAGGCACAGAAAGGGCCCTCTGCAGGGCACTGAGTACGAAGCACTGAACCAGTTGGGGAGGGGAGAGCCCTGTGGGCGAAAACAAGGCCTGAGAAGTTCCAGAGCAAATATTTGCAAAGGGGGGATAGCTGAGTGTAGCAGCTTGCTTGCATTTATTTATTTATTTATTTATTTATTTATTTATTTATTTATCAATCACTTACAAGATAATAGGTATAAGCATAAACATAGTTATGAACACATGGAATGGATACATGTAAGAAAAATAAAAATAAAAAGAATCAATAGGACAGGGACGGTAGGCACGTTGGTGTGCTTATGCACGCCCGCTATAAGCCTCTTAGGAAAGGGGTGAGGTCAATAGTAGACAGTCTAAGGTTAAAGTTTTTGGGGTTTGGGGAAGAAGAAACCACAGAGTCGGATAGAGTATTCCAGACACTGACCACTCTGTTATTGCTGAAGTCGTATTTTCTGCCATCAAGTTTGGTGCGGTTTACTTTGAGTTTGTATCTATTGTGTGCTCTTGTATTGCTGTGGTTGAAGCTGAAGTATTCATTGACCAGAAGGACATTGCAATGGATGATTTTATATACTATACTTAGATTGGACCGAAGGCGGCGTAGTTCTAGGTTTTCTAGGTCTAGAACCTCAAGTCTGGTGGCATAAGGTATTCTGCAACGAGTAGAGGAGTGGAGAACTCTTCTGGTGAAATGTTTCTGGACTTTCTCAACCATGTTAATATCAGATACGTGATGTGGATTCCAGACTGATGAGCTGTATTCAAGTATTGGTCTAGCAAATGTTTTGTATGCCCTAGTTAGTAGTGTGATATTACCAGAGAAAAGGCATAGGATTAGGTTAACAACTCTTAATGCCTTTTTGGCTATGTAGTTACAGTGGGCTCTAGCACTTAGATCATTTGAGATGAGTACTCCAAGGTCCTTGATGGAGTTTGCATCCTCAACCAGGTCATGACCCTTCAGCTTGTATTTTATTTTCTAATTTTTTTTGGCAATATGTAAGACAGAGCATTTATTTGTTGAGATTTGAAGTTGCCATTTGTTTGACCAACCTGATACATAGTCAAGGTCTTTTTTAAAGGAGTTTTTGAGATTAGCTGAAGGATGGTGTGGGGGGGGTCTGGGGAGGGGGAGGCAGGGCAGAAATGGTGAACTCCTGATTGCAAATGCAGAACACCTGGAGCCAAAACATCTGGACTGCTCAGGCCTTTGGGCAAGTTTCCAAGATGAAAATTGAGGCCTGAATTTTAATGTTTGGCCCTGAAATTCGCCTTGATGGGATCCTGGTTGAAGGCGGCGATTATCCTGCACCCATCAGGAGCTGCCTTTGCGGGGGGAGCCCACAAGGTCCCTCCCCTGCCCCACGTTGCTCTACAGCTGGGCATGGAGTGGTGGTGCTGAGGGGACTGGAGAAGCTCTGGCTCCCTCCCCCCCCAAAGAGTCCTTTGGGCCTGAAAGCCCCTGGCCCCCAAGAGGCATCCAGCCTTCCAGGCACTTTCTGCTTTCCCCACGGATGCCAGGAGAGACAAGAGGTGTGCAAGAGACCAAGGGGTGTGTGTGTGTGTGTGTGTGTGTGAGTGAGAGCTAGGATGTTCCCTAATATGTCACCCAAATGTTGGAAATGTAACTTTAGCCAGGGAACATATTTTCACATGTGGTGGACGTGTCCTGAAGCCCAAAAGTACTGGTCTAAGATACAGACATGGTTAGAAGAGATGACAAAACTACAGATTAAATCAACCCAGAGACCTTTCTATTTGGAATGACAGAACCGACATGGAGCAAAAAACACCAGCATCTGATATAACATATCATTACAGTAGCAAGGATAGATTTTGCCCAAAACTGGAAATCAACAATGACACCCACGGACTTGGCAATAACTAATAAAATCCAGCAATGTGCAGAAATGGTTAGATTAACCATGTTAAGGAAAGGGGGAGGTTGTTTTACAATTTGGAATATATGGTACAAATGGTTGTATAAAAAGGAAGTAAAGATGCCTAGTGAAACTGACTAAACAAACAAGGGAAAATGGAAATAAGGATAAATGTGTATATAGCTATGTGTTCTGCTTACAACGCTCTGGATGGGTATAAAGCAGACAGAGCAACTCCACAAAGCATCCATACAAAGTCTTTTTTATTGGTTCATCAGGCATCCTGTCAACCCACAGTTATGACGAGGTTCTTCTTAATGTCCAGTCCTTTGCATTTCTGAACTGTGGTGTAGAAAGATATTAAACTCTCATCCCTATGACGATGATTGTGATAATGATCGTAGTGACTGCATGGTCTAGGATTCAGGCTAGAGGGAGGGAGCCTCCCCCAACCCCACAAGGGTCAGTTTAGTGACCAATCAGGATTACAGATGTGACCACACGACATGGCCTACATTTCCCAGGATACCTTAACTACGTTTACCATGATGCATTCCCCTAAGGGGACAGCTCTCAATTCCTAACTAGCTATCCCAAATCCCATTAACTCTAAACTGGCTGGACAGCACACTATGCATGTATGTAAAGTAATATAATTAAATATTGTATTATAATTGTAATAACAACATAAAAAAGTAAGGATTTAGGAAACAAGTTGTAGATTTACTTCTAACAAATGACTTTAATTGACACTAATAGAAATGTACACTGCTATGAAAACGTGGCAAAAATGTGAGAACACGCTTCTCTTTTTAAAATATATATTTTTTAATTTTCAATAAACATTATTAAAAAAAAAAGAGAGAGCCAGCACTTTTGTGGAAATTGGGGCCTTGCCTCATTCCCTTCCCTGCCACTTGCGGCTTGCCCAGCCTTTGTCTGGAACTTCCCAGGGGATCCTGAGCACATCCTGTTTGGGAGCAACCCTGGCAGGGTCCCAGAGGGAGATGGAAGATCCTGCCCAAGGTGAGCGGGAGGGAGGGAGGGCTGGAGAAAAGAAGGGAGGCCACCAAAGCCCTGCATTCGCCCCCTGAGCTGTCTGTCAAAGGGGGAAGTAACTTTTGAGGGCTGCACCCACCCACCCACCTGTTAACCTGCCCCCTGGATGTCCTCAGGATCAGGAGGTTGTCAGAAAAGCTTCTGGATGAGGAGGAAGTAGAGACGGGTTTCGGGGTGGGGGCCATCTGGCATTTCAGGGCTTGGTGGAAAACAAGGGAGGAACTCGTGGTCAATTTCAGGCTTCTCCACAGGGCATGTGCCCTCTTGAGAAACAAAAGAGCTGCTGGCAAGGGAGGGAGCCCCAAGGAGTGGTCGGCCTTCCCGGGAACAGACTGGAGCGCCAGGGGCTCCGGTTGGGAAGGAGGGCAGCCGCGGGACGACACCATCAGCCCAGCCCTTTATGCCCCCCCCCCAACCAGGATTTCTCCTCCTTGGCAACGTGTGAAGTGGGTGGACTTCAATTCCCAGAACTCCCCAGATGGAGAGGCCAGGGCCTAGCCGCCAAGGGCCATGGGAGCCAGCAAGGGACACTTTTCCACACACGCCCAGCCGTTCTTCCTATGGGCTGGCCGGCCCCTGCGAGACACTGTGGCAAAGGGCACACCCACCCTTTGGAACTAACTACCTGTAGAGCTTCGATCGGCTCCTGACCTTCGATCCTTCCGTCGCGACCTAAAAACATGGCTTTTTCGATCAGCCAATCTGGACTGAAGGGGGTTTTAATCATTTTAATGTGTAATTGGGGTTTCGTTCTTGTTTAATAGTTTTTTTAAAAAAAATTGTACTCTGGTATTTGATTGTTGTAAGCCGCCCTGAGTTCTTCGAGAGATAGGGCGGCGTAGAAATCCCATAATTAAATTAGTTTAGTTTTAGTTTTATTGGGTTTAATCTTTATTGGGCTTAGTTCACTTGTTTAATGTATTTTTAATTAATTGTATTGCTATTTTTTGTGTAAGCCCCTGAGTCCCTAGGGAGAGAGGGCAGCATATAAGTCCAATAAAACTAAACTAAACACTAAATTAAATTAAATTAAGAGAGGGGGGTGGGCTTTCAAAGGGGTGCAGTCTGTCTTGAGGACTCAGTGCTGGGTTGGCTCCAGGTACAGAGGCCTGGACAGGCCTCCACACAATCAGGGTGTGTGTGTGTATGTGTAAAAAACCCTCGTCCCCCCCCCATCTCAGCTCATCCGCCGGACTTTGTTTCTGAACCAACCCACTTTACTGGCGGGGCTTCCCCACCACCCGGTGTCCGGGGAAGGAGGCCCGGTTGATGGAGCCAGGTGCAAGGCAGCAACCGGTGCCTGCACCAGGGGAGCCACCGGCGCCTGCTCTCCTCCTCCTCCTCCTTCTCGGGGCTCGCCCGGCGGTCCCGGGAGCGGCTCCCCGGGCGCTACTGCTCCAGCATCTGCTCGCAGCCGCGGGCCAGCTCGGCCAGCTTGAGGCGGGCGAAGTCGACGCGCTTCAGGGCCATCTGGCAGTCCTTGCGCGCCGCGTAGCTCGAGCCCTCGTGCGGCTGCCGGGTGGCCACCTGCGGGGAGAGGAGGGAGGGAGGGTCAGCCGGGCCCCATCGCCCCCCCTCCCCGCCCCTCCTCTCCCCTGCTCACCTGCGTCAGGTAACGGATCTGGCCCGAGAGCTCCGCCTCCACCTTCTGCATCGAGGCCCCGAACTGCGCCGCCTGCCGGTCCAGCAGCCGCTCGCTCGGCTTCTCCTTGGACAGCTCCAGGATCACCGTGCCTGCGGGGTGGAGGGGGAGGTCAGAGGGACGGAGGGGGCGCCCCCGTGTCCGCCCCCCCGTGCTCCGCCCAGCCGGGCCCCACCTGCGCTCTGCAGCGCCGCCCCGATCTCGCGCTCCAGCTCCTCCAACAGCCGCAGCCTCTCGTTGGCCAAGCCCAGGCTGTACACGGCGCCCGCCGCCGCCATTTTCTCTGCGCCTGCGCCCGCGCACTCTCTGAGCGGGTTAGAAAAAGCACGGACTGCAAGTCCCGGCGGGCAATGCGGCGGGCAGCCATGCGGCGCGGGGGCTGGCGGGACCACGTGCGGGCGGAGCTACAGGCGCGGGAGGGACGCCTGCGCGGACTGCGCCGCCTGCTGGAGCGACGTAAGCGGGGGTGGGGGGAAAGGGGCGGGGCTGCGGGAGAGGCGTCCGCGGAACGCACCGCCACCGGAGCCGGAGCCGACTTTCTCCCCTCCTTTCGCTCCGCAGACGAGCAGCTCCGGGAGCGGCTGGAAGCGCAGCGGCCGGGCGGAGGCGCCTCGGGGTGAGCGGGGAGTGTGGAGGCCGGCCGGGGTGGGGAGTGGGCTCCCGGCCGGAGCCGCGGCTGAGACGCCTTGCCGCGCTGTCTTGCAGGGCCCCCGCGGAACCGGCCGCCGTCCCGAGGCAGCTGCGGCGCCAGGAAGGTGAGGTGAGGGCCGGGGCGGGAGTGGGGGGTCTCCGAGGGGGGCCGCCCCGACCCACCGACGCGCCCCCCTCTTCCCCGCCGCAGGCGGAGCAGCAGGTCGCCCTCCTGGCGGAGCTTCTGCGGAGCGCCGAGGCCGCGAGCCGCGAGCAGCGCGCCAGGTAGTGCTTTCCCAGGGGAGCGGGGATGGGGGGGCGTGGACCCGGATCCCGGCCCTGCTGCAGCGGCCCCCCAGAGCCCCCCCGGCGGTTGCAGAGCCCGCGGGACCCCCGACCCCTTTTGCAGGGCCGTCCTCGCCCCCAGGCCTCGGAATGGCCAGCGGCCCCTGGGGGTCCGGGGTCTCCCCGGTGGGGTGGGGGAAGAGTCCCGGCTGGGCTCCCGAAGCGCGCAGGCCGGCGCTGAGTCTTGCCCGCCCTGCCGCCAGGTTGGGCTGCCTGGCCCGGGACTTGGCGGCGCTCACCCAGCAGCACCAGGAGGCCGAGTGCCGCGCCTGGACGGCCAGCCGGCAGAACGAAGAGCTGCGCGTCGAGCTGGGCCAGGTCCGAGCGCAGCTGCGGGAAGCCCAGGCGGGACGCCTGGCCCTGGAGGCCAGCTGGCTACGGGAGATGGCGCTGGAGGCCACGCGGGTCAACCGGGCCATGGAGCAGGAGAAGTGAGTAGGGGGAGGGCAAGAGCAGGGGCAGCCCATCCCCCCTCCCCAGGTAGAAATGGAGCTATGCAATCTGGGTTTGCTCCCCCCCAAATCCCTCTTCTCTCCCCCCCCTTCATGTACCATAGGAAGGTGTCCCGTCTGCAGAAGCTGGCCAAGGCGAGGGGCCAGGCTGGGCAGTGAGTTTCCCTTCGTGACAAGCACCCCCCCACTCCCTAGCAGTGTAGGGGGGGGAGGCCTGGTTTGCACACTTGGGGCAGGGACCCCAAGTGTGCAAACCAGGCCTTTCCCCACACACCTGCCTCTCTCTGCCCCCAAGATGCTGCGGGGAGAAACCCTGCAGGAAGCCTTTGCACAGCCTGTGTGTGTGTGTGCGTTGGGGGGGCCAACCGTGTGGACCTGTAGCTTTTGAACCTCTCCTCCCCTCTCCCCTTTTGCCCCCAGGTCCGATGTGGAGTCGGATGGAAGGGAGGGCGGCAGCCTGAGCACCTCCTCCCAGGAAGAAGAGGCCTCGGTAGGCAGAGGAGCCCAGCTGGGCTCTTCCCTTTGTGTGGCTTTGGAGCTCACCTGCCTGGGGCAGGAAGAAGGTGGTGGGGTGCCTGAAGAGGACTCAGGCAGTTTCTCTGCTAGGTGGCTGGAAGGGGAAGCGAGTCAGCGGAGGAGGAGCCCAGCTCCAATCCGGATCACCTTCCCTGGGGAGGCAGGTAGGCGGCTGATCCGGAGTGTGTGTGTGTGCACAGGTGTGTGAGTCTCAGGGACCACCCTTGCTTGTCTCACTCTGCTGCAGGCTGGCTTCCTCGCCTTGAAGAGGGGCAGCTATTGGGAGCCACCTGCGGGGACAGGAGAGGCAGCCGCACCCAGAAACGGCTGTCAATGGGAGCCCAAGAGTCACTCCTCTGGATTTGGGCTCTGCTGGTTAGGGATCGAAGGGCTGGGAAATGCCCGGCGTGGTGATGCCCCCCAACCCCCAGGGGACCTTTCCAACCAAGGTGGGATGTTTGCTTGCCCTGCCCTGCCCTTTGGAGGCTGATGCCCAAGTGCCAGCCTCAGAAACAGCTGGAATTGAGCCAACCAGAGGGATGGTGCTGAGCGGAAACGCCCTTCTGCGTTGTGCCCCCCCTTTTATGCGCAGGAAATGAATAAAAATCAGGTTAGGTTCACGGTTTTATTCAGTTGCTCTTTGCTCGGGCAGCACAGCCAGTCCGTGTGCCTCTCTGGGTGCAGGTTGATGTCTGGGGCTGGAGCAGCAGGAGGCTGTCCTGAGCCCCAGAGCAAAAACCTATCCAAGGCCGCCTTCATCCCCCGCTTTTTAAGGTGGGGTGGGGGCCAATTCTACTATTGGGATCTTCTGAAGCGATTAAAATAGTAGCTACAAAAGAGAGACCTTCGGGGTGGCGGGGAGACAACAGCAAAGTGGTACTTTTAGGACAGGACCATCTGACAGTAATGCCCAATAAATGACTCCAGTGCGTGAGACGGAGGGCGGGGGGCAGCTCGTTATATACATCAAAATCCTCTTGGAAAAGTAGGCGGTAGAAGCAGGGAAAGGGGGAGGAGCTGGGAGGAGCCCCGCCCCCAATTTTAGTCACATGAAAACCCCAACCCCACTACAGCAATAGGATGGGGGGGGGGGAAGGTCACTGACTGGGATGCTTTCGGGGGGGAGGGTGCCCCAAAGGCCCCTCAGCAGAAGTAGTCAGCCTCCTCATCCTCCTTCATGCCTTTCAGGCGTAGCCGGGCGAAGTCTTCGAAGACGATGTCATCATCCTGCCCATAGCTGGAGGGAGGGGGAGGAGAGGAATTCAGTGTTTGAGGGTGGTCCTCCCACCCCCCCACCGCCTGTGCTTGGGCAGAGACCCAGCAGCTGCTGACGGGGTGGGGGTCTCCCCCAAAACCAGAAAGCCCGGCATCAGAGCACCAGGGGCCCAGGAGGAGGGGCCTGTCTGCCGGGGCGCCTTCAGAGGCCCACACCTTCTGCAGGCCAAAAGAAGGCAGTGCATGGGGGCCTCTGCTTCTGAGGAAGGGACAAAACCACGAAACCTTAGGTTGGGACCCCCAAAGCTGCCCTGGAGGCCGAGGCAGCTTGCTCCAGCCGCTTCATGCCTTGTCTGTGGGCAGATCAGTTTCCACGGAAGAGTGGGGGGGGAAGGGGAGGAAACGGACTGAAGCAGGAAGAGTGGCCGCTGGCAGGGAAGGGGGCCCATTAGCCAGAATGTGGGGAGGGAACGGGGGAGCACCAGCATCTGCTCCCCCCCACCCGACGGCTGAATTGGTGGCATGGCTGCCGTCCGGTCTCTGGAAGGTGCGAACGAAGGCGGCCTCCGGCTCAGGCAGCTCCCCCATTCTCTCTGCCCCCCCCCGACCCCAGTCTACCATGAGGGGTTGCTGCACTCTGTGCCCCCGCGAGAGACTCCCGCCCCGCCGCCACTTACTTGGGCTCAAATTCGATCAGGTTGGCGTCAACTGGTGCGTCCGATTCCGGCACATCTGGGGAGGGGCAAGAGACGAAGGTGAAATGGTTGCAGAGAACAGGCCCTGTGGGGTGGGAGGGGGCAGCGCAGGGAAGGGGCCTCACCTGCTGGGGGCTGCATCTGGGAGGGCTGCTCGGGCGGCTTCGGGTGCATCAGGACGAAGGGCAGCTCTACTGCCACATCCCTGGCAGGAGAGAAGCAGCCTTCGGTCACGGGGCGCAAGGCAGGGGGAAAAGACCAGGCACCTGCCCACCCACCCCTCCGGGGACTTACCCTGCCCTGGAGACCACCAACTTCACTTTGACCCGGTAGGAGACCAGGATGCCCAGGACTTCCTTGTTGATGCCCTCTGTCACACTGCCAGGCAAGGAGAGGCGAGGGCTTGGGTGGAGGACACATACACAACCCCCCCCTGGAAACACAGGTCCCAGGCTCTTGAGCAGCACCCCCACAAACCCAGAGCCTGCAGGGCCCTGGCCTGCCCCCCCTCCCCCCTCCCTCCTGGCCAAGTTGGCTCACATGGTGGAGGAGGCCAGGTTGGTGTCCTCGTGCTTCAGCTTCCCATCCAGCGCCAGGCCTCGCTTTTCCCGGTTGTTGGTCAGCAGCGGTGTGAGCGTGTAAACCTTGCAGAAGGTGGAGCTGGGGGCCACCTGGTCTCTGGCAGGGGGACAGGCGAGGCGGGTCAGAAGCATGCACACACACACACACACACACACACACACACACAGCCCTTGAGCTTTCTGGACAGAGCTGGAAAAATGGAGGTCTGTTCCCCCCGCCCTGGAGGTTTCTAAGAGATGCTGTTAAGAAGAGGAAGAGGAAAGAGAAGATGAAAGCCCACACAGGGCTCCAAAAGGGAATATTTGCTCACTGGGGAGGCGGGGTGGGATACTCACTCCTGCTCCAACTGGGCCACTGGGCACTTGTACTGGGCGGTGCTGAAGAGGCAGATGTCTGCATACTGCCGCACTGCCGGAAGGGAAGGCAGGTCAGTCGGGGATACCCCACCCCCGCTTAACTCAGGGAGGGGCCAAGGAATCACCCAACACCCCCGCAACGGGGGCTGGGGGGAAGGCAGCACATGCCCTGCAAGATCCTTGGCCTCCTTGAGGCCCCCCCCCCCCCGGTTCTCCCTATAAGAGGACTGCCCCCTGCTGAGCAACCCCCCTCCCCAAAATCAGGCTTCAGCCAGGGGGGCCCCTCCTTACCGGCCACTTTCACTTTCTTGACGCTTTTACTGGAGTTGTTGGTCACGTGAACGTTCACGTTGATTGGCTCGCCGTGATAATAAAGCTGAGTCGGGAGGAAAACAGGCAGACAGGTCGGCCCCTGCACATTCCGGACCCCGCCCCGGCCCCTCCCCAGGTGGGACGACCAGCCCTCGGGCTGAGTTTGCTGGGAGGAAAAAGGGCCTGGGGAAGGTCAAACCCCTGGACAGACAGGAACTGGCCAACAAAACAAAGCCAGCTTCACCACCGTTTTTGCCATCTCTTGGTTTTTGGTGGAAAATGAGCCTGTGGACCATGCAATTCCCCACACCTGGCCTTCCAGTTCCCTGTCCACACTCTGGCTGCCTTCAGCCTAGCTTATTTCATCCCTAGATTTTCCTTCCATGGCGTTTCCTAAGAGGCTCGTTTCTAGCAGCAGAGGTCGCCTCCTCTTCCTCTTCCTCCTGCGTAGCTCCCAAGCGAGGAACTGATTACAAGACTTGGGAAATGGCAGAGAGCGGCTGAAGCTGCGTCGTTTCCTGTGGCGCTTCCTTTTTGGTCAGGCGCAGAGGACTTTCCCTGCCAGGCAGGCGGGCTCCCCTCCAGCTCTGCCGGGGCTCTCCCACGTGGCTCTTACCTCCTTGTCAAGGGAAGCCTCCAGGTGCAAGGAGCGGTCGGACATCAGGAAGTGGCGGCTGTTCTCAGCCATGGGCTGCGGGCCAGGCTTCTCGGGGGCGTACTGCACCTTCCGGATGACCAGGCGGACAGAGTTCCTAGGAGGGGGGCCGGCAGGAGGCAGTCAGCAGGGGGAGGGCAGGGGGCTGGGGCAGCTGCCCAGGCCGGGTTGGCAGGGAGACGCCAGGAGACGGGCAGCCGACAGGCCTAAGCCAAGCAGGGACAGCAGTGCAGTTTTACAATGCCCCGCTGGGTCTGGTGGCCTGGCCACTCACTCACCTTTTGTGAATCTTCTCCTCCAGGTTTTTGGCACAAAATGCCCGAATCTCAAAGTCCACACCACAAGCCTGCGAGGAAAAGGGCCGGTCTCAGGGCTGGGGCTGCCAGTCCTATCACTTCAGAGGGGTGGGGGGGGGGCTTCCTTCCTCCCGCCAGAATCCCCCTCCGAGACGCACCTTTCCCGTGTCCTCGGGGCCCGGCTGCAGCGTCACTGAACACGGCAGGTTCTGGGGGATCTGTGGAGGAGAGGGGGGCGTTGGAGGGCCTTCGCTCCTCCGCCTGGGTTAAAGAGCAGCCCCCCCTCGGGAGGGGGCAGAAGGGGCTGCGGGGGTCGGCCGGCTTACCATGAAGCTGAAGGGGTGGGCGTTGGCCCCCAGTTTGCGCAGCAGCCTCTCCTGCAGGCGGGTGAGGGGCTCGGGGGTGCCCTCGGCAGGGGGGAAGGCCTGCCAGGAGGCCAGGAAGAGGTCCTTGCGGAAGGAGAGGCCCAGGACGTCCAGATCCTCGCGGCCATAGCGGAAGGCACAGGTCAGCGTCACGAAAACTGGCCCGGAGGGAGGCTGCGTTAGAGGGCTGGAGAGCAAAAGGGCAGCCGGAAAGGGCCGGCTCTGCTCCCTGGATGCTTGAGCCCCCACATTGCCAGTCCAAAGCGCAGAGTGAGGATAACTGCTTCAGGGGCCTGTTGAGCTCGGAGCCTCAAAGGGCAGCCGGAGACGGTTCTGTGTTTGTAATCCATGTCCCCTCTCCCCCCCACATGTTAATTCTGCCCTGTTGTCCAGCATCAGTTCCCTAAGGCCAGTCGTGGGCCCGGGCTGCTTCCCACAAAGGCAGCCATGGGTCCTTGGAGGTTCTGTCTTGGATGGACAGATGGACGGAAGGAAAGCAGTGGAGGTCAGGCTCTCCTGGCAGCCTCCGCAAGCCTCTTCCAGGCCAAGCGCAGCCACCCCTCCCCCACCGTAAGGATCCCGCCAAGGTCCCCCCTTCCAAGTGGATGCCAGACTCACCTTTCCGGTCCTTGAGATATTCCGGGTCAACCAGAACGACGCCATCTGACATAGTGGAAGGAGGAAACGGAAAGGGGTGTGTGTCAAGAGACAAGGAGCACAGAGCAAACTCCTGGCTCCACCACCTCTCCTCACGGGCTCTGATTGTGGGGCAGAAGCCCCCACGTGACCCACTGGGCCCTGCCTTTCACAGCCACAAAGCCCCGTGGCAATGAATCCCCCCCCAAAATGGCAGCCCCCCGCCCACGCCTGACAGTTTCAGTGTAACCAATTCTGGGCCGAACCCTTAAAACAAATACTGTGTCTCCACACCCCCCCACACACCCTTCTGGGACCTCGCAGGCAACTCGGCTGATGCACCAACAACAACACCTGAACGCAGCACTCTCCTTGGGTGAACACAACGCAGCTGGAGCCCGCTCTGTCCCCAGCTGCCCTCCTGTTTTTGCAAAGGAAAACCCCCCCAGGGGCCCTTCTGACGTGGCTCGCTCGCTTACCAACGGGGTCAACTCTGTCCAGGTGATCCACAAAGTCCCTCTTCCCCAGGTAAACAGTGAGCTGGTGGAGACAAAGGGGAGGGGATTGTCACCCCCCCTCCTGATGGACCCCTCCCCTCCCCATCTGGGGCTACCTTTCCTCTGGCTCATAAGTCCCCACTCTCCCCGTCCTGAAGCCCTTTGAAGCCTCCGGCCCAGGAGTCTCCAACACCTGTGGCTGCCCAGATACACCTTCCGATAGACCTGACCCAGCTCCAAGGGCTCCATCTTGTTCTCCCCCCCCCCCCAGCCACCAGAGCAGCACCCTCTCCATCACGCTGAGGTTTGCCTGCACCTGTGGCTTCGCCTCCCTGGGGATGGCAGCAGTCACCTGCATGGCCCAGGAGCATTGCCAGGGGGATGCTGGGTGTCAACAAGCCTCCAGCACCGCAGCTGCCACCCCAGCCCCACCCTGGCCCAGCAAGCGGCCTGCTCTCCACCTGCCTCCCTGCTCTACTCTGCTGTAGTGGCCGCCCTTGGCTGACAAGAGGAAAGCAGGTGCCCCTCCTCAGGTGGATGGGGCCTCCCCCACCCGTCGCGGCACAGCCCTAGGACTAAAAGCACTCGGCCCAGCCCCCCCAATGAAGAGGGAGCTGAAGCTGCTTGCTCCGCTATCTTCCTGTCCCCTGCAGGGGCCCCCAGCCAGCAGCTCTCAGGCAGGCAGGCTCTGCTCTGGCAGGAAGGAAGCTGCCCAGGCGGGGAGGAAGAGGACAGGAAGCCACCACAGAGGAGGAGGAGGAGATGGAGGAGACAGAGCCCCTCAGGAGCCCCTTCAGGAGTCAGGGGGGCCAGGGCCAGGGTGGGGGGTGGGAGAGCAGCCTAGATCCCCGGCTCCCTTTGCTCCGCCTGCCCCCCCCCTCCAAAGGCCCACGGGGGGAGGAGGCTGTTGCAAAGAAGCTGGCTCGCTGGACTCCCGCTCCTTCCTCCAAAGCGGCAGGGGAGAAAAGCCAAAACCGCAGCCCGGAGACTTACTTTGCAGTTGGGGCTGGACTTTTTGAAAACTCTGCGGCAGAAAACGGAAGGAAAAAAGAGGATGTAGCCAGGCAGAACCAACCCTCCCCCAACACACACACACGCCGCCCCAACGCCCGGAGCCCACCACCCCCAGCCCCCAGCACAGCCGACCCGCCGGGAGGGGAGCGCCGGGCAGCAGGTGCGACGCCCGCGGACAAGAAGAACCGCCCAGGGCGACGGGGGCCGCGGGAGATGAGGGGAGGGGGATCCCCTCGGGCCCTGGACGCGCGTGCCCCCCCCTCGTCTGCCAGCCGGCCGCGCGTCCCGAGCCGCCTGTCTCCGGGCGCGGCGGGCATCCGGACCGGGCGAGGCGAAGCGCGGCCCGGGTGCTCGGGCCAGGCCGGTGGCGTTCGGGGCTGCGTGCGGGGAGAAGGGCCGCCCCCACCTTCCCCCGACCTGGCGCCCCGCCGCTGCCCACCTGGTGCCCGCTTTCTCCCCCATGCCGGCGGGGCTCAGCTGGCGGCTGGCTCGGCTGCGCTGCCGCGGCTGCTACTGGCGGGGCAGCTCTGGAGGCGCGGCGCGGCGGGAGGGCGTCGCGGACCGCAGGGAAGCCATGCCCGGTCCGGGCCCCGTCACGTGGCCGCCGAAGCAGCCAATCGCCAGCGCCGCCCCGCCCTCGCCGCCCCCCCCCAAACCCCGGTCCCCGGCCTCCCTCCTCTCCGCCTCCCAGCCTTCCCGGGGCTGGGCGGGGAGGGGATTCGGAGGGGGGGGAGGCGTCCCCGCGCGGAGGGGCGGGGCGCGGCGGGGGGCGGGCTCGGGACGCGGTGGCCTCTCGTCGCTGTGGGCGGGCGGCGTTCGGGTCCCTCTTCCCGGCATGCCTCGCGCTGCCAGGCGGCCCCCGCCCCGCCCCCCTCCGGCCGGCGCGCAGACGCAGTCGGCCTCGGGGCTGGCAAAGCACACGATGGCGGCGGCGCGTCGCGGCTCCTCGTCCTGCTCGTCTCCCGGCGGGTGCGGCTCTTCTTCGTCCGCCGGCGCCGCCTCCCCCTCGCCGCCCTTGGCACCCTCGTCCGGGTTGGCGCTGGAGGCTCTGGCGGGGCTGCTGCTGCCTCGCCGGGGAGCCTCGCCGCCGCCCCCGGGGCTGGCCGGGCTGGTGCGCTGCGCGCGGGACTGCGGGGGCCAAGCGCAGGTGAGCGGTCGGTTGGTCGGTCGGGAAGCCCCTGCGCGCGTGCAGAGCGCCGCCCCTCCCTCTCCCTCCCCCTTCCCCGCCAGCCCGCCCTGAAGTCTCTCGCCGCCTCCCCCCTTCCAGGCGTCGCCGTCGCTGAGCAGCCTGCTGGTCCTGAGCAGCGCCCGGATGGGCTCCATGAAGACGCGGTGAGTGCCCCCCCTCCCCTCCCGCGGCCCCCCCACCGCCGGGGTGTCCTGGCCGGCTGGGCGCCTGACTCTGCTCCCCGGGCAGGTTCGAGGGCCTCTGCCTGCTGTCGCTGCTGGTGACCGAGAGCGGCTCGGAGACCTTCGCGCAGAATTGCCTGGCGTGGCTGCGGAGCCTGCAGCACCTGCTCCAGGTGAGTCTGGGGGAGCCCTCCCCCTGTCACCCTCACCTCAAGGGCGGAGACAGGAGCCTCACCCCACCCGCTGCCCCTCACTTGAGGGGTGCCCCGGGGCTCAATCCGCTTGCCCGTCCTGTTCAAAATCTACATGAAGCCGCTGGGTGAGATCATCTGTGGTTTTGGGGTGAGGTATCATCAATATGCGGATGATACCCACTTTTTCATCTCCACCCTGAACCATATCAGTGATGCCCTCACGGTGATGTCTGGGATGCGGTGCAGATCTGGATGGGAAGGAACAGGCTCCGGAGCTCAACCTGGCCAAGACTGAGTGGCTGTACGTACCGGCATCTCAGATAATCCAGGATATTCCATCATTGGTCATGGGGGGAGGGGTGTTGGCCCCCCCTCCCCCATGGATAGGGTGCGCAACTTGCATGTCCTCCTGGATGCATGGCTCACTTTAGAGGAGCAGGTGGGAGCCATGGCCAGGGGGGCAATTGCCCAGGTTCGCCTGGTGCACCAGTTGCGTCCCTACATGGACCGAGATGCCCTGCGTACAGTCACTCATGCACTCGTTGTCTCCTGTCTGGACTACTGCAATGCTCTCTACGTGGCGCTGCCCTTGAGGACCACTCGGAGGCTTCAGCTGGTCCAGAATGCAGCTGCGCAGGTTGTGATGGGAGTGTCCCAATACTCCCATGTTACACCCCTCCTGCGTGAGCTGCACTGGTTACCGGTTGTCCTCTGGGTGAGATTCAAGGTGTTGGTGTTGACCTATAAAGCCCTTCATGGCATTGGACCAGGGTATATGCAAGAGACCCTACTGCCGATAACAGCTTCCCGGCGTCCCGTGCGCTCCCATTGACAGGGCCTTCTCAGGTTGCCGTCGACCCAGCAATGTCGGCTGGCGGTTCCCAGGGGTAGGGCTTTTTCGGTAGGAGCACTAACCCTATGGAACCAGCTTCCCCTGGAGCTCTGGGTGGCCCCTGACCTCCGCTCCTTCTGCTGTGACCTAAAAACTTGGCTGTTCCAACTGGCCTACCCGGACTGATGGGGGGGGAGGGTTTTTAGTATAGTTTTAATTGGGATATTTATGAGACCTTAGGTTTAGTAGTTTTTTAATATTTGCATTTGGATTATTTTTATTTTGTAAGCCTGAGTCCTTCGGGAGATAGGGCGGCATATAAGTCTCAAATAAATAAATAAAATAAATAAATAAATATCCAGTTGTTCATCTCCACCCTGAACCATATCAGTGATGCCCTCACGGTGATGTCTGGGATGCGGTGCAGATCTGGATGGGAAGGAACAGGCTCTGGAGCTCAACCCGGCCAAGACTGTGTGGCTGTACGTACTGGCATCTCGGATAATCCAGGATATCCCATCATTAGTCATGGGGGCAGAGGTGTTGCCCCCCATGGCTAGGGTGCGCAACTTCGGTGTCCTCCTGGATACACAGCTCAATTTGGAGGATCAGGTGGGAGCTGTGACCAGGGGGGGCATTTGCCCAGGTTTGCCTGGGGTGCCAGTTGTGCCCCTATCTGGACTGAGATGCCTTACGGATGGTTACTCACGCACTTGTTCAACTACTGCAATGCTCTCTACATGGGGCTGCCCTTGTGGACCACCCGGAGGCTTCAACTGGTGCAGAATGCAGCGGCGCAGGTTGTGATGGAAGTGTCCCGATACTCCCATGTTACACCCCTCCTGCCTGAGCTGCACTGGTTGCCAGTTGCCCTCTGGGTGAGATTCAAGGTGTTGGTGTTAACATACAAAGTCCTCCATGGCTTGGGTCCGGGGTACTTGCGGGAATGTCTCCTGCCAGCATCGACTTCCCATCGCCCTGTACGCTCCCGCAGACAGGGTCTCCTCGGAGTGCCGTCGGCCAGACAGTGTCGGCTGGCAGTGCCCAGGGATAGGGCCTTCTCTGTGGGAGCACCCACCCTGTGGAACCAGCTCCCCTTGGGGCTCCAGTTAGCCCTGGACCTCTGTTCCTTCCGCCACGACCTGAAGACTTGGTTTTTTCAGCAAGCCGGCCTGGACTGAAGTGAAGTGGGATGGATTTTTAATTGTATTTTATATTAAGTTTTATTGGGTTTAGATTTTATTGGGTTTGGGGTTTAATTCTGTTTTAACTAATTTAAATTTGTATTGTGGCATTTTTATATTGTGAGCTGCCCTGAGTCCCTAGGGAGAGAGGGCAGCATACAAGTCCAATAAATTTGAATTTTGAATTTTTCTGCCCCCACCCAAGTCCCAGGATCCACCTGCGACCATGGAACTGGCCGTCCTGGTTCTCCGTGACCTCTTGCAGTATTCTGCCCAGCTGCCCGAAGTGGCCCGGGACATCGGCACCAACCACATTCCCGGACTCCTCACCTCTTTGCTGGCCCTCAAACCGGAGGTGAGACCCCCCCTCCCCAACCCGGGTGGGGCCCTTGCCGGAAGGCCCATCCAGGCTGACCCCTTCCTTTCCGCCCCTTTGCCCAGTGCCAGCTGCCCGTCCTGGAAGGATGCAAGGCGTGCATGACGTTTTATCCTCGAGCCTGTGGCTCCTTGCGAGTAAGTGCCTGCTGGGCGCAGAGTAGGATGAACATGGGCAGCCACTGCTCCGACCTCCCTGCTGACTGCCGCCTTTTTCACCCCCAGGGCAAGTTGTCCACCTATTTCCTATCTTGCATGGATGCAGAAACACCTCACCTGCAGCAGGTAAAACTCTGGTCTATGGGGCTATTGGGGCGGCAGGCGGGCAGGCTTGTATTTGTGCTGCTGTGTGCATCAGAAGTGAAAGGGAAGCATTCCGGTTTGTTGAAATTTCCATTCTTGGATCCTCGTGTGACCGGCTTGTGGGGTGAGCAGTAATGGCTGGCGTGAGTATCGGAGCCGGCGAGAGTCACTCCGAAGCAGCCACTGTGTGGGTTTGAAGCGTTCTCTCCTGGGCCTGAGCCTGCTCGGTGCTTCTTGGGTTGTTTGCGATCAATGCAGAGTGCAGGAAAACGATGGTTTCCTTTGAAGTCAGTGTAAAGTTCTGGAATTGCACTTGGTTCCCCCCCCCTCTTTTAATTGTAATTGACGACCTGGCTATTTCAGCAGGCCAGTCTGGACTGAACTAAAGGGGAGGGTTTCTTTCTTTTTAAAGTAATTTTTAATTGTTTCAGTATTATTGTTTAATTATTTTTTAAGTAAATTATTGTATTGAGTTTTATACTGCGAGCTGCCCTGAGTCCTTAGAGAGAGAGGGCGGCATACAAGTCTAATAAATTATTATTATTATTATTATTATTATTATTATTATTATCATTATTATTCAGCTGTTGGGCACCAGCTTGTGAAGCCAAACTGCGCTAGTGCTCAGCACGGTGCCATGTGCTGTGCTGGGATTCTGCCTACCTGGTTGTGGGCAGCGTGGCAGGAAGGGCTGTCCGTTCTCTGCCCCTCGGTCTGCTCACACCACCCCTGCCGCTTTCCTCCCCCCCCCAGCTGGCCTGCGAGTGCTACGCGCTCCTGCCTTCCCTGGGCGCAGGATTCGCACAGGGGCTCAAGTACCGGGAGTCCTGGGAGCAGCAAGCGCATTCTCTGGTGGCCACGCTGCACTGTCTCCTGGGCCGGCTCTACGAGGGGGCCGAGACAGGTGAGTGGGCGCAAGCAACCACGGCCTTCCGGCTGTTTCTGCTGTGCGAGGCCGAGCCGTTTGTCCCCAGCGGTAGCTTCTCGGCCTCTGCTTAAGCAGGCTCAGGCCCGCCTGTCTCTGGGTGTCTGATGGAGGCCGCGGTGGCTCCTTTGAGCCCAGTTGCATTCCCATTGGCGGGGGGGTGGAGCAGCCGATGGCCCAGCGCTTACGCCCTGCTCTTCCCTTCAGAACCGCTGCACTACGATGGCCCTGGAGAGGAGGTGCTGCTGCCACCGCGGGAGGAAGAGGCCAACTCTCTCCTCCTGGCGAAATGCCAGTTTGCGGGCTTGGCCAAATGCCTCTGCCAGATGCTAAGGTTGGGCCTTGACCCGCTGCCCCTCCCTCCCTCCCTCTCTGGCTGCCCTGCCACGCTGGGGGCCCGTCTCGACCTGTCCGTGTCCCTTGCTCTTTCAGGAACGATTTTGGGGCACCCGTCGCAGTCCCTGCCCAGGCCATCCTGGACCTGGTTTGCCGAGCCCTTGATGTCTCTGTGAAGAGCATGGTGAGGGAGTGAGGGAGCCCCTTAGCTCTTGCAATGGCTGGATTTTCAGCACAAAGGGGGAAAGGAGAAGGGGGCCCTGGGGACGAGAGCAGCCCAGGAAGGAAGTGGATGGAGTGCTTGCAGGGGGAGGAAGGTTTCTCCACATCTGTGCCATAGGAGCTGGCCTTCATGGACCCCCCCCCCCATGGCCCTCTGGGTCAGAATGGCGAGGGCTGCCCGGTGGTCTTAGGAGGAGGGAGTGTTGGGGTTACCCAGAGCGGGGTTCCTTCATAGTGCGGGGAGGGGGATCTGAACAGCTTTTGCAGGGCTTTGAGGTTAGAGCGAGCCGTGCCGGTTCTGAGCAGATCAGGCCCCCTGGAAGCACTGACCCCCGCCCCCCCAGGAGAGGGGCTTGGCTGACCCTCCCCCTGCTTTCAGAGCTGGTTTGGTGACGGACCCCTCCGGATGCTGCTGCTCCCCTCAATCCACCTGGAGGCCCTGGACCTCTTGGCTGCCCTCATCTTGGCGTAAGGCGGGGTGGGGTGGGGAGAATGGGGCCGGGGGCCTGAAGGCTTGGACCGGATCCTCAAAGCAGGCAGCCTCTCCTCTCTTTTCTGCAGCTGTGGCCCTCGCTTGGTGCGGTTTGGGGGAGCCCTCTGCCGCCTCTTTCCCCAGGTGCTGAACATGTGGCGGGCTGGCCAGGATCTGCCCTCCCCTGGGCTGCAGCGGCCTTACAGGTTGGTGGTGGAGGGTCTCTGGGCTGGCTGCCGGTAACACCCGGCCCCCTTGGTCCACCTCACAGGGGTTGCTCCTCACCTGCAGGAGCCTTGCTCCTCAACCTCACCTGGTCCTCACCCTCCCAGGCCAGGCACCCTTGCTTGGCCCTTTGCTCTGTGCCTGAGCTCCTTCTCCTACGGTCTGGCACTTCGGCTGGAGCTGCTGCCGGGTGCCCCACCCACCCACCCATGAGGCAGCATGATGAGGAAACCGAACCCCCACCGAACCCCTGTCTCCTCAGTGCGGTTCGGGCTCGGCTGTACCAGGTCCTGGATCTGTGGGTTCAAGTGGCCGGAGCAGCCTCTGGGGTCCTGCTGGGGCACAGCAGCCAAAGCGATGCCCTGCTGGGACACTTGATCAACGACATCAGCCCCCCAAGCGACGCCCTGAAGGTGAGGCCTCCTCCTTCTCCCCTGGGGGTTTAGTTTAGTTTTAGTTTTATTAGTTTTATATACCACCCTTCGCCCAAAGGGACTCAGGGCGGTTTACAGGGCAATAAAAACATGCAGTACAAAAATTAAAATAAAGATTAAACTAGAATTTAAGCCCAACCAACAATAAATTTTTAAAAAATTTAAAACAATAATTCCAATCAAAAAATAAAAAAAATACTTCTCATGGGGATAGATCAGCTTGCTCAAATAGCCATGTTTTTAGGGTGCGGCGAAAGGTTCTCAGGTTGGGGACATTCCGGATCTCTAACGGTAGCTCGTTCCAGAGGGCAGGGGCCGCCACAGAGAAGGCTCCTCCTGGGGGCCAGCCGACATTGTTTGGCCAACGGCACCCTGAGGAGGCCAACTCTGGGCCCGCACAGGTTGGTGGGAGGTTGTCATCGGCAGCAGGTGGTCTCGCAAGTACCCTGGGCCTAAGCCATGGAGCGCTTTGAAGATCATAACCATCACCTTGAATCGCACCCGGAAGACCACCGGCAGCCAGTGCAAGCCGCGCAGGACAGGTGTTACATGGGCATGCCGAGGCCTCCCATAAATAACCCATGCGGCTGCATTCTGCAGCAGTTGGACCCTCCAGGTGCTCTTCAAGGGGAGCCCCATGTAGAGAGCGTTACAGTGGTCCAACCGAGGCGACGAGGGCATGAGTGACTATGCGTAGGGCGTCCCGGTCCAGAAAGGGACGCAACTGGTAAATCAGGCAGACCTGATAGAAAGCCCCGCTGGCGACGGCCAAGAGATGGTCCTCTAAAGACAGCCGGGCGTCCAGGAGGACACCCAAGTTGCGGGCCTTCTCCGAGGGGCTCAAGGTCTCACCCCCCCAATCGTCAGTGATGGAATAACTTGACCAAACCAGGGCGCCGGAAACAACAGCCACTCAGTCTTGGAAGGGTTGAGTCTGAGCCTGTTCGTCCCCATCCACATCCGAACGGCCTCCAGGCACCAGGACATCACATCAAGGGCATCGTTGGGCTGGTTCAGGGTGGAGATGTATAATTGGGTATTCATATAATTGGGGTAGGCCACAGGGCGGGGCTGCCCCCCCTCACGTGCTTTGCCCTCCCTCCCCCCCCCAGATTCAGGTGAGCCCCACCTCGGAGGGGAAGCCCAGCGCCGCCAAGAAGCCCAAACTCTCCCCAGTGGGCAGCCTCGGGTGCCCGTTCCGTAAGCACGACCCTCAGGCCAACAGTGATGTGTGTCTGGCAGCCCTGCAAGGTGACTTTTTCCGCCAGGTGGCTCTTGTTTGGGCCTGGGCTGCTTTTGGAGTCCAGAGCTCGGGCGGGGTGGGAAGGGGCGGGGGTGCAGACAGGGCTCCCTCTTCTATCCCCCTGGAAGGGGCTGGTGGTGGCCCCATCTGGGCCAGGGCCCCCTGAGCAAACCTCCTCTCTTCTCCAGGCCTGAGCCGGGCCATCCTCCTCTCAGGCAGCCTGATGAAGGAGCAGCTGCACACGGTGAGCCAGGCCGGTTCCGATCACCCGGGGGGCGGGGTGGGGGGCGATGGCAGGGCAGCAGCCCAGGTGGCCGGGATAAGGCAGATCTGTGCCAAGGGAGGAGAGCGCTCTGCTTGAGCGGGGGGGCCCTCTGCACGTGCTCAGAGAGCCCTCTGGCGTCCTCCAAGCACCCAGAACAGCTCAGCATCTTTGGGCTCTGCTGCTCCTGCTGAGAGGCCCTGTCCTTCTGTCCCCAGAGGCTGCAGGAGCTGGCCATCCCCCTGCTGATCCGGCTGGGCCAGGCGGACCTGCCCCTGGGCTCCCCCTACGCCAGCGCCAGCTGCCGGCGTGAACTCTACCGACTCCTGCTGGCCCTGAGCCTGGCGCCCGCCCCCACCTGCCCCCCACCTCTGCACTGCACCGTCCAGCTGCTCAGCCAGGGCCGCACGGATCCCAACCTTCTGGTGAGCATAGGGCGGGGATCGAGGGACCCCTGGCGGAGCCAGGCTGAAGACCCCAGGACCCTCCCGCTCTGCCCGGGGGCCCAGCCTGGGCATTGCTGTCCCTGGGGGCTGCATGCTTTGCCCTGGGGGGCTGAACCGGTGGCTCTCCTCTGTGGCTGCTGAGAGGGGTATGGATTCTCCCCCTGCCCGGCATTCCGCCTCTCTCCTCTGCAGGTCTCCTCCTTCTGCATGGAGGCCTCTGTCATCTGCAGCGCCCTGCTTCACCCTCGGGTGCCCTCCCTGCAGCTGCCCCTCCCTGCCCCTCCTGCCCACCTGCCTGGCTCCTCGCGAGTCTCCCGGCTGACTGTGCTGCCACCCTGTCTCCCTTCTGCCCGGCGTCCAGTGCCCTTCCTGCCCTCGGCCCTCCTCCGGGCCTGGGGCTCTCCCTGCCAACTTCGCTGGGACTGCCCCTGTCTGGTCTTGCCACCCCCTGCCCCTCGCCTTCTCCCCGAGGAGCCCCTTCCCCCTTCCTCCCCAGGCACTGCAGAGCGGCAGCTCTGGCCAGCGGGCCAAGCTCAGCTCGTGTTAGATCCATTATGACAAGGAGGAAGGGAGGATGGAGATTTCCCTGAGCGACTTCGGATGACAGCGTGGTCATTGTGCCCAAGGGGCAGCTGGGGAAGACGACCAGCGCCCCAAACTCCCCCAGTCCCTGTGGCTGCTGCTGCTCCGGCCCCCCCGCCCCGCCCGCCTCCCGCTCCCCTCCTCCTCCCCCCCTCCCTTTGGTGGCCTGTGAGGAGGCCCCTCGGAGCCCCAGCCCCTTGCCCTGGGGATCCCACCTCCTCAGCAGCACAGGTGCTGCCGTCTTCCCGGTGGCAGTAGCCACGGAGCCCCCTGCCTGCTCTGCTGGAGGGGCGACCCCGTCATCAACATCAACAGCAGTGAGGAGGAGGAGGAGGAGGAGGAGGAGGAGGAGGAGGAGGACTTCCCAGAGGACGAAGAGTTCCTGGATGAGGAGGAGGAGGTGAGGGCGGGCTGGGGCAGTGCAGGCCTTGGCTCAAAGCCCGCCCCCCTCGTGGTGTGTCTGAGGGAGTGGGAGTGCAGCTATGGTGGAGCCCAAGCTCATCCTGGGCTCAGCCTCAGCAAGGACAGTCCCTGGGAGAACAGCTGCTCGTGTGTGTGTGTTTGTGTCGCGTGTTTCAGTAGCTTCTCTCCGGCCGGCCAGGAGGAAGAATTTGATGAAGAGGAGGGGACTTTGAGGAGATGGGCAAGGAGGACAGCGACTTTGATGAGGAGGAGGAAGAAGGCCTGACGGAGGAGGAGGAGGAAGGAAGGGAAGGAGGAGGAAGGAGGAACTACTCTCCTCCCTCTCTGGAAACGCAGACAAAGGCTTCAAGCTGCTGCTGCCTGTGAAAAACGGGCCCTGAAGCTGGCGGAGGAGGAGGAGGAAGAAGGAAGGATGGGGCAGCCAGCTGCTGATGGAGGTGGAGGAGGAGGCCTTCCAGGCCCCCAGGAGGAGCAGGAAGGAGGAGGAGGAGGAGGAGGAGGAGGAGGAGGAGCGAACAGCAGAGCCCGGCCGCTGCTGAAGGTGGAGGAGGACATGTGGCCTCTGCTCCTGGGGCCCAGCCCCTCCCTCTGCCTTCCTGCAGGAGGGGCCCAGCCTGCCAGGGGCCCCCGGACCAGGAGGGCCTCAGGCAGAAGGAGGTCGCTGCAGGCTCCTGCCGCCAGAAGAGGCCGCCCAGGCAGGCTCCAGTGGGGACCAGGCACAGGGTAGCCCAGACTCTGCCGCTGGCCAGGGGAACTGGAGAAGCCACTGCAGCCAGACGAAGAGGTGGTGGAAGTGAAGGAGGAAGAGGTGAGAGCTGGAGCCAGGGGAGGTGCTTGAGGCGGCGTGGGGAGCGGAGGCCCAGGCTCAGGAGGCCCTCTTCTGGCGGCTCTGGAGCTGGGCTCTGTGTTCGAGACACACCCCCCTTCAGTTGATCTGCTGCGCCTGCACCAAGGCCCGGCCTGATGTTGCCTCGGCCACCCTTGCCTTGGGGGCAGCAAAAACTGCCAAGCTGGGGCGCCTGGATGGCTTTCTTGGCACCATGGAGTGACGCCTTCCTCTGGGGGTCTTCTGGGTTTCCTTGCTCAGCACTTCATGCTGGGTTCCAGGGTCTAAGCATTGGGGGGGGCGGGTCTGATTCAGTTCGGTTGGTCAAACCCACCCTTGGCTGGCCTTGTTGACAGGGGAGTTTGGCTCTTCCTGGCCTGGGTGCCCTTAAGGCCGCCCCACCTCCTTCCCTGGGCAGAGAGAGGCCTGGGCTGTCTGTTGTCAGAGGATGCTGGCTGCTCAGCCCACTCCCTCCTCCCGGGAGGTGGGTGGGTCAATGGGGTTCCTGCTCCAATCTGGGAAGGGCCCCTCCAGGCCCTCTCTGGGGGCACTGGTTCCTCTGCCAATTTGCACTTGCTGTGGGAAACCCTTTATTTAATTAACTTTATTTCATTCAACACATGCCTTAGCCCAACTCCCAAAGGACTCTGGCTCACAGCTAAAAAAAAAAAAAAAACCCACAAAGAATTACATTTATAAAAAATTTAAAAACAATTTAAAAAACAACAAACAAAAAGGGCGGGCTTCGCTAGATCTCAGCCGTGCAATCAACAGCCCCGTGCCTGTTGGAAAAGCCACGTGTTGACTGCTTTGTGGAAGGTCAGCAGGGTGCAGGCAGTCCGGACCTCAGGAGATAGCTGGTTCCAGAGAGCCAGAGCCACAGAAGGCCCTCTCCATGAGCCCGCCAGCCGGCATTGTTTAGCTGCGGAACCGGGAGGAGGCGGACTCTGTGGGATCTTGCGGTGCGAGAGGCCCAGGGTGGAGGCGATTCTGGAGATAACCTGGTCCTGAGCCATATAGAGCTTTATAGGTAATGACCAACACCTTGAATTGCACCGGAGACTGATAGGAAGCCAGTGCAGCTCATGGAGAATTGGTGATATGTGTGTGGTCTCTCGGGACACCCACAACAGCTTCAGCTGCGGCTGCGTTCTGGACCAACTGCAGTCTCGAATGCTCTTCAAGGGTAGCCCCCATGGAGAGTGTGTTGCAATAATCCAGTCGTGAGCTGACTAGGGCATGAGTGACTGTGAGAAAGCCTCCCAGTCCAGGTAGGGCGCGGTGGTGCACCAGGCAGACCTGTGCAAAAGTTCCCCTAGCCACGGCTGATAGGTGTTGCTCCAATTTCAGCCGTGGGTCTAGGAGGACACCCAGATTATGAACCCGTTCTGGGGACAATTTCTCCCCAGAACCAAGGTGGAAAATCAACATGGCCCGGGGGCAGTACACACAACCACTCAGTCTTGTCTGGGTTAAGCCTGAGACTGTTGACTCCCATCCAGACCCTCACAGCTTCCAGGCACTGGCACAGGTAGGCTGGCCAGGAAAGGCAGGGCTTCCCAGGGCCCAGAGGGAGCACCTGCCAACGGCCTTTGTCTCCCTTCCCGAGAAGGGGCTCCGAGACCCCAGCTGAGGTTTCCACACCGTTTGTTCTCTGCCTAATCCCAACCGGTTGAACCCGTCCTGTCAAGGCCCCCAGTGGGATCTCAAACCATTCGATCCTGACCCTCCGCCCACCCGGTGTTGGCACAAGAGGCTATAAAAGCAGGGCCAGGGTGCCCCACCTCCTGGGGCAGATGGCTGGGCACCATGGCGGCTCTGGGGCTGTGGCTCCTGGGGACAACCCTGGCAGGAACTGGCTGCCGCGTGGAAAGCTGGCCTGTCATTGGGGTGCCCAATGGGGGGTCCTGGGCCTGGCAGGAGAAGTGCCCCCGAGGGACCCTCGCCACAGGATTCAGCCTCAAGGTAACTCCCACTTCTGCCTCTTCCCTGTGTGGGGGGGGGAGCAGTGCCAGGCCCTCGTGGAGAAGCGGGATGCTGGGGCTGGGGGCTGAGCCTCAGGGAGAAGCGTGGAGGGCTGCTGGGGTCCCTGCAGGAATGCAGGCCGGGCAGGGGAGGGGGGGGATGGCACCATGCACCTGAGCACTACGGCGGTTCCTGGATGGCCCTCAGGTGAGTAGACCCCTCCCCACTTTCCTGACTTGGGAAGCGGCTTCCTGCCCTTGACCCCGGTTCCCCCTGCCCCTTGGCCTCCCTCCCTGCTTGTGGCCGGCATCCCTCCCTCTTTTTGGCTGCCCCAGGTGGAGCCCTACCAAGGGCAGGCGAAAGATGACACGGCCCTGAATGGCATCGGCTGCATTGCGCCTGGCGTGCCAGTGGGAAACCGAGGCCAGAAACAGTGGAGTCCCAGAGCAATGTGTGAGTCAGTCCCCGGCCTGCCCCTCCCCAGGCAGCCCCCCTTTCTGCTCCACCCACCGCCCTCGGTCGCTGCTCAGCCCAGGGCAGGCCTCCTGCCTGCCCACGAGCCCTCCCTGCAGCTGGAGAAGGCGCTGCAACGCCCAGGCCAGGGCAAGCAGGGCAGGCCATGGAAGCGATGCCAAGGAGTGCCGGGCCAGCCAGAGCAGGTGGCACAAGGGCAGGAGGGGAGGGTGCTGCCGGCATTTGAGCCTCCTGGCCTCTGCCTCTCCTCCCGGGTGGGGGCCACTGGGCTGAGCCCCTCTGGTGCCCCCGGACGGTTACCTGACCGGCTTCTCCCTGCGGGTGGAGCATGTCCGGCGCGGCCTCAGCGACTACAGGAGCCACCAACATCCGCTTCACCTGCTCAGCAGCGCGGCCCTGGAGGGGCAAGGCCTGCCCTGGGGGAGGCGGAGCCTGGAGCCCCTCCTGCCTCAGGGGCCTGTGTGGCATCCAGACCAAGCAGGAGGCCATCCGAGGGGCCCTGGTGGATGACTCGGCCCTCAACGACGTCCGCTTCCTCTGCTGTGCCCAGTGAATGGGACGGAGGCCCCGGCAGGGAGTGAGTCCTCAGGGCAGACTGGGCACCCACCCCCTGGCAGCCCCTCCCGATCCGTTGGGGCCCCAGAACTGGCCTCGCTTTGCTCCAGCCCCTCTCCGGGGGCCAAAGCGTCTCATGGGGAATCCTGCAGGAAACAGGACAGGGGCCCACAGATACCCTTCACCCCCTGCTGCCCCTTTCCAGCCATCCTCACAGCCACCAGCAGGGGCACAGCAGTTCCACCCCCTCCGCCCTCATGGCCCCCATCCCTCCCCTTCCCTGGGGAGTTGGACCCCCCCTCCAGAGACCCCTCTCTGCCCCGGAGCTCCCAGTGGGTCCCTCCCGCCCTAACCCTCCCCAGGCCAGATGTCCCCAGCTCAGCTGCAGGCCGGCCCCAGGAGGCCCCTGCATGGAAGAGGCTCCCGCCCCCCTCGGCTCCTGGTCAGGAGAGTGAAAGACCACCCTGCTCAGCACCGCTTTTCTCCAAGAGGTCCTACCACGGCCTCCCCAGGACTCCCCCTGCCCTCTCCCGGTCTCCTGCCAAGAAGCTTCGGAGTGGACAGAGGCTGCAGCAGCAGAGATCTGTTTATTTGGGGGTCGCTCTTCAATAAACCTTCAAGATTGCACCTGCTGGCCAAAGTTTTGGGGAGGGGGCTATTGGGTGGTGGAGTGGATGTGTTGGTGCAAGAGCTCTGGCTGGTTGGTCTCACAGGCCTTCCCCCTGCAGGGAACCAAAAGGGCAGCACCAGTCAGTCCCAGGGTTCCCAAGCGGGTTGAGAGTCTCATGTCTGCCTCCCTCCGCCCCACAAAGGTCAGCAAGTGATGTGGGCTTTGCTCCCATGGAGGCTGCCTCCTGCCCCCACTCCTGGGGCCACCTCAGCCCCTCCCTCCACCCTGCCCACCCAGGCCTCCTCGGCTGCCCACTTACGGCTCGGTCATGGTCCTTGTGGCAGTCGCCACAGACAGTGCCCAGAAGGCCGTTCACCACCTGGATGGCGCACAGCACCATCTCCAGCAGGCTCAGCCCCAGCAGGATGGAGAACAGCATGATGTGCCAGAGGACGATGGAGGGGGGGTTCACGCACAGCTCCCACACCATCTGGTTCTGGAGGTAGCTGTCGCTGTTGGGGGAGGCGAGGAGAGTTCAGCTCTGGAAGGGGGCCCCTCCCCACGGCCCCACCACTCACCGGGCACCGAGCGGCCCATGGCCCAGCCCTGGCACAGCAGAGGAACCGCCCACCACAGGTGGGGTGGGCCGGGAGGGGCTTACTTCCCCCCCAGCCCTGCTCACCTGAGAGACCCTTGAAGGGGGATTCCCACTTCCCAAGCTTGGTTTGACACCAGGGCCCATCGGTCAGGGCGGTGGAGACCACTAGGCAGTAGAAGGCCCCCAGCCCCCCCAGATGGAGCAGAAGACCGGCATAGCATCTGTGTGGGGAGGAGAGGATGGGGGGGGGGGGCTTGCCTCGGTTTCTCTATCTCCCATGGCCCCCACCACCACCACCCTGGCAGCATGGGGCCCCGGCACCCAACCAGCCAGGCAGAGCAGAGGGAAACTAGCCCAGGTGCCCAATCTACTTTATGGAAAAATGCTGGGAAGAGAGGGTTGCAGCAGGGAGGCACAGACCTTCTTTCCATGGCTATGTGAGCAGCCCTAGGGAGCTCACCCCCTCTTGAAGATGCTTCCCACCTCCTTTGCCCAGCCTGTCACCCCAATCCCTCTGGGGGCCACTTAGCTGTCAGTTTAGCCCTTGCCCAGCTGCCTAGGGATGGCTGGGCTGTGTGTCGTGAACCCAGGAGGGTTTTGAAGGGCCCCCCCACAACACAGAAAGGGCATGGCGCTCATCAACTGTGGCATCCCTACCAGCCAGCACACCCCTTCCCAGATGAGCCCAGGAAGTGGAGCCACCAGGTGCACCAGGAATACGCAACGCCTCCCTGAGGTAGCCTACCTGGCTTCGGCACCAATGCCCTGTGACCCCGCCGGGGGCCTGTCTGCCCCGTGACCCCACCAGTGGCTCAGTGTGGGAGCCCCGAACTCCCAGGGAGCCACTCCAGCCTCTACCTATCCGGCAGCGGTTCCCACAGCATCCGTAGCCGCAACACCTTCCCTCCGGCCCGCGGAGGAGCAGCCGTGCAGAGAACCTGTGGAGGGAAAGTGGCCAGCTAGGGAGGTGTCCTCTGGGACACCCCCCTGAGGAAAGCAGAAGCCTGAGCCCAGCGCTCCCCCCTCACTCTCCCGAGTGTCACCGGCTGGCACCGAGGCAGCGGCAGCTCAAAGTCCAGAAGAAGCAGAGCTGAGCTTTGTGGGGAACCGGCTAGCCCAGCACAGGCCTTCTTGCTGACGGAGCGGGCGGGCGGAGGGGGGGCAGAGTCACGCCCTCTTGGGCTCCCTGCTTGCAAAGGGGCTGGAGGCAGGTGGGGTGG
>SOZL01001525.1:51744-71246 GCA_009733165.1 Naja naja
AGAGAGCCCTCTGGCGTCCTCAAGCACCCAGAACAGCTCAGCATCTTTGGGCTCTGCTGCTCCTGCTGAGAGCCCCTGTCCTTCTGTCCCCAGAGGCTGCAGGAGCTGGCCATCCCCCTGCTGATCCGGCTGGGCCAGGGGACTGCCCTGGGCTCCCCCATCAGCGCCAGCTGCCGGCGTGAACTCTACCGACTCCTGCTGGCCCTGAGCCTGGCCAGCCCCCCCCCACCTGCCCCCACCTCTGCACTGCACCGTCCAGCTGCTCAGCCAGGGCATACGGATCCCAACCTTCTGGTGAGCATAGAGGCAGGGGATGGAGGGACCCCTGGGAGCCAGGCTGAAGACCCAGGACCCTCCCGGCTCTGCCCGGGGCCAGCCTGGGCATTGCTGTCCCTGGGGGCTGCATGCTTTGCCCTGGGGGGGAGGCTGAACCGGTCTCCTCTGTGGCTGCTGAAGGGGTATGGATTCTCCCCTGCCCGGCATTCGCCTCTCTCCTCTGCAGTCTCCTCCTTCTGCATGGAGGCCTCTGTCATCTGCAGCCTCCCTGCTTCACCCTCGGGTGCCTCCCTGCAGCTGCCCCTCCCTGCCCCTCCTGCCCACCTGCCTGGCTCTCATGAGTCTCCCGGCTGACTGTGGCTGCCACCCTGTCTCCCTTCTGCCCGGCCGTCCCAGTGCCCTTCCCTGCCCTCCGGCCCCTCCCTCCGGGCCCTGGGGCTCTCCCTGCCAACTCGCTGGGACTGCCCCTGTCTGGTCTTGCCACCCCCCTGCCGCCCCCCCGCCTTCTCCCCGAGGAGCCCCTTCCCCCTCCCTCCCCAGGCACTGCAGAGGCGGCAGCTCTGGCCAGCGGAGCCAAGCTCCGGCGCTCCGTGTTCGTCCATTATGACAAGGAGGAAGAGGAGGACGTGGAGATTTCCCTGGAGAGCGACTCGGATGACAGCGTGGTCATTGTGCCCAAGGGGCAGCTGGGGAAGACGACCAGCGCCCCAAACTCCGCCCCAGTCCCTGTGGCTGCTGCTGCTCCGGCCCCCCCGCCCCCGCCCGCCCCTCCCGCTCCCCCTCCTCCTCTCCCCCCCTCCCCTTTGGTGGCCTGTGAGGAGGCCCCCTCGGAGCCCCCAGCGCCCCTTGCCCTGGGGATCCCACCGCCTCCCTCAGCAGCACAGGTGCTGCCGTCTTCCCCGGTGGCAGTAGCCACCGAAGCCCCCTTGCCTGCTCTGCTGGAGGACGACCCCACCGTCATCAACATCAACAGCAGTGAGGAGGAGGAGGAGGAGGAGGAGGAGGAGGAGGAGGACTTCCCAGAGGACGAAGAGTTCCTGGATGAGGAGGAGGAGGTGAGGACGGGCTGGGGCAGCAGTGCAGGCCTTGGCTCCAAAGCCCGCCCCCCCTCGTGGTGTGTGCGGGGAGTGGGAGTGCAGCTATGGTGGAGCCCCAGCGCTCATCCTGGGCTCAGCCTCAGCAAGGACGGTCCCTGGGAGAACAGCTGCTCGTGTGTGTGTGTTTTGTGTGCGTGTTTCAGTAGCTTCTCTCCCCCGGCCGGCCAGGAGGAAGAATTTGATGAAGAGGAGGGGGACTTTGAGGAGATGGACGAGGAGGACGACGACTTTGATGAGGAGGAGGAGGAGGGCCTGACGGAGGAGGAGGAGGAGGAGGAGGAGGAGGAGGAGGAGGAGGAGGGGCTGCCTCCCTCTCTGCCCCGAAGGAACGAAGACGAGCTTCCAGCGCTGCTGCCTGCGGTGAAAGACGGGCCCCTGAAGCTGGCGGAGGAGGAGGAGGAAGAGGAGGATGGGGGGGCAGCCGGGCTGCTGATGGAGGTGGAGGAGGAAGCCTTTCAGGCCCCCCAGGAGGAGCAGGAGGAGGAGGAGGAGGAGGAGGAGGAGGAGGAGAGCGAACGGCAGGGGCCCGGCCGCTGCTGAAGGTGGAGGAGGACATGGCCTGGCCTCTGCTCCCTGGGGCCCAGCCCCTCCCTCTGCCTTCCCTGCAGGAGGGGCCCAGCCTGCCAGGGGCCCCCACGGACCAGGAGGGCCCCTCGGAGCAGAAGGAGGTCGCCCCCACGGGCTCCCTGCCGCCAGAAGAGGCCGCCCAGGCAGGCTCCAGTGGGGACCAGGCACAGGGCGGCCCAGACTCTGCCGCTGGCCAGGGGGAACTGGAGAAGCCACTGCAGCCAGACGAAGAGGTGGTGGAAGTGAAGGAGGAAGAGGTGAGAGCTGGAGCCAGGGGAGGGGTGCGCTTGAGGCGGCGTGGGGAGCGGAGGCCCAGGCTCAGGAGGCCCTCTTCTGGCGGCTCTGGAGCTGGGCTCTGTGTTCGAGAGCACACACCCCCCCTTTCAGTTGATCTGCTCGCCTGCACCAAGGCCGGCCTGATGTTGCCTCGGCCACCCTTGCCTTGGGGGCAGCTTAAAAACTGCCCAAGCTGGGGCGCCTGGATGGCTTTCTTGGCACCATGGAGTGACGCCTTCCTCTGGGGGTCTTCTGGGTTTCCTTGCTCAGCACTTCATGCTGGGGTTGTTCCAGGGTCTAAGCATTGGGGGGGCGGGTCTGATTCAGTTCCGGTTGGTCAAACCCACCCTTGGCTGGCCTTGTTGACAGGGGAGTTTGGCTCTTCCTGGCCTGGGTGCCCTTAAGGCCGCCCCACCTCCTTCCCTGGGCAGAGAGAGGCCTGGGCTGTCTGTTGTCAGAGGATGCTGGCTGCTCAGCCCCACTCCCTCCTCCCCGGGAGGTGGGTGGGTCAATGGGGTTCCTGCTCCAATCTGGGAAGGGCCCCCTCCAAGGCCTCTGCGTGGGGGCACTGGTTCCTCTGCCAATTTGCACTTGCTGTGGGAAACCCTTTATTTAATTAACTTTATTTCATTCAACTTACATGCCGCCCAACTCCCAAAGGACTCTGGGCGGCTCACAAAAAAAAAAAACCCACAAAGAATTACATTTATAAAAAATTTAAAAACAATTTAAAAAACAACAAACAAAAGGGCCGGAGCTCGCTAGATCTCAGCCGTGCAATCAACAGCCCCGTGCCTGTTGGAAAAGCCACGTGTTGACTGCTTTGTGGAAGGTCAGCAGGGTGCAGGCAGTCCGGACCTCAGGAGATAGCTGGTTCCAGAGAGCCAGAGCCACACAGAAGGCCCTCTCCCGCAGGCCCGCCAGCCGGCATTGTTTAGCTGAACCGGAGGAGACGGACTCTGTGGGATCTTGCCGGTCGCAGGGAGACGCAGGGTAGGAGACGATTCTGGAGATAACCTGGTCCTGAGCCATATAGAGCTTTATAGGTAATGACCAACACCTTGAATTGCACCCGGAGACTGATAGGAAGCCAGTGCAGCTCATGGAGAATTGGTGATATGTGGGTGTCTCTCGGGACACCCACAACAGCTTCGCTGTGACTGCGTTCTGGACCAACTGCAGTCTCCGAATGCTCTTCAAGGGTAGCCCCCATGGAGAGTGTGTTGCAATAATCCAGTCGTGAGCTGACTAGGGCATGAGTGACTGTGAGAAGAGCCTCCCAGTCCAGGTAGGGTCGCAATTGGTGCACCAGGCAGACCTGTGCAAAAGTTCCCCTAGCCACGGCTGATAGGTGTTGCTCCAATTTCAGCCGTGGGTCTAGGAGGACACCCAGATTATGAACCCGTTCTGAGGGGGACAATTTCTCCCCACCCAGAACCAAAGGTGGAAAATCAACATGGCCCGGGGGCAGTACACACAGCCACTCAGTCTTGTCTGGGTTAAGCCTGAGACTGTTGACTCCCATCCAGACCCTCACAGCTTCCAGGCCAGTTTCTGGCCATGGCAGTGACATTGCTGGAGGGCAGGAATCCAAGGGATCAAATGGCCCCTTGGGGGCAGCCCTCCCCCCTGGATCGGCTCCTGGGCCCTTATTGGGGTGGGGTGGGCGGAAGCTGTGGCTTCTGTCTTGACCACTCCCTCAAAGGAGGGAAGAAGAAACAACCCCTGGATGACCCCACCAACCACCCAGCCCCTGACTGGCCGCTCCTGTTCCAAGCCGGGCAGGGGCTTTGAGCCGGTGGGCCCAACTGAAGGCGGCTCTTTACCTCCCCCCAGGTGAGACCCCTGGATGAGACGGAGGCCATGCTGGCAGACTTCGTGGACTGCCCGCCGGATGAGAAGGAGCCCTCCCAGCCCTGCTCCTGAGAAGACGGAAGGGGGGGGCGCTGCTCCAAAGAGCCTTTTGTGGTTGTTTTTTTTTAACTCTCCAATAAAAGTGTTTTTCTCTGCTGCGTGTGAACCGCCTCTGGGTTGCTGTGGCAGGTGGGCGGCGTCCGAAGCGGGGGTGCCAGGCTTGGCATGTTCTTCCGCGCCTCCTAGCCGGGGCGGGTGGGGGCGGCCGCCACCTGCGCTCTGCCCCATGCACGTGGGGAGACACATCGGGCTTTGCGCCGATTTGGACCCGGCAGCTTTTCCGAAGGGGACTGTTCCATGTCACACCGCCAGCAGGGGGATCCAGGCTCCAAAGTCAGCCCCGTCGGAATGGGCCGATCCACGCGCAACTGCCCATGCGCGGCTCCGCTGCGGTCCTGCCCCGCCCCCTCGGCCTCGTCCATCGCTTCCCGGCGCAGGGGGAGGCCAGCGAAGAGGCGGCGGCGTCCCCCCGCTTCCTCGTGCCAGTGGTAGCGCTCCTCTGGTGACTTGCCAAGGGCAGCCGGCGGCAGCGGCAGCATCTGCGGCGGCAGGACGATCGGTGGTTCGGGGTGGGGGCTCCGGGTTTCCGCCGGGCCATGGCTTCGCTGCTGTGCTGCGGGCCGAAGATGGCCGCCTGCGGGATCGTGCTCAGCGTCTGGGGGGTCATCATGCTGGTAAGAAGCGCGCCGGCCTGCCGCCCTGCCGGGTCGGGGTCGGTGGGAGCGCGCTCCAAGGCGGCCAAGGGAGTGGTGGTCGGGGGGCTGCGGGAGCTTCTCTCGCTGCAGCGACGCGGGCCCGGCTGGAGGGCGGCGTTCGGGGGAGCTCCTGCAGCTCCCCCGCCGACCCTGCCCGGCTCCCCCCTTTGCAGGTGCTCCTGGGCCTCTTTTTCAACGTCCACTCCGCTGTCCTGATCGAAGACGTTCCGGCCACCGAGAAGGACTTCACGTGAGTGCCATCCCCTGCCGCCTGGGAACGGGCTCCTCCCGGTGTCCGGCGACGGGGCTGGAGGGGCCGGGGAGCCCTGGGTCTGTGTGTGCCCCCGTTTCCCGCAATGACCCCCTCCTCTGTCTCCCTCACTTTGCCTGCCACAGGACCGGGGTCAGCGCCATCCACGCGCTCTATGACCAAGTCAGCTACAACTGCTTCATTGCCGCCGGCCTCTACTTCATCCTGGGCGGCTTCTGCTTTTGCCAAGTGCGCCTCAACAAACGGAAGGAGTACCTGGTCCGCTAATGGCCCCCCCTCTTCCTCTGCTGCAGCCCCCTCCCCTCCCTCCCTCCCCTGGTTTCACAGACACCCACCTCCCCGTGCAGGAAAGTGTTCCTCTGGGGCGCCGGGGAGGAGAAAGGCGCTCGGGGGCTGTGTGTGTGCGTCTTTGTGGAGCCCCTTTTCCCCCTCAGCTCTGCCCTTGGTCCCCTTTCTTTAAACCCAAGGCAAGAGGTCAGCGGGCGCCGCCCTTCCTCTTTCGCCCGGTGGCCGACCGAAAGAGAACTGGCGTGTTGTGTAAATAAGCAGCGGTGTTTCCCTGCCCTCTTCCCCCACTTTTGGCTCCAAGGTTGGGCCTCGAGAGCCCGGCGTGCAGCCAGCAGCCAGTCCTGCCCGGTTCGAGCCGTGTTCGTGCCGTGTCTGTTTTTGTCTTGATCGTGATGCCGCTTTGCCTGGGCCCCTCCCCGGGGGCTGGAGGGAAGATCGGGCGTGCAGAGGGAAGGAGGCCTCTCTGACCCGCGGGGAAGGGTGGTGGTGGTGGCTGGCAGGGGCTCCTCGCTTCATGCCTCCTCCCGGGAAAGGAAAGGGGCGCGGGGGGAGGGGGGCGAGCTCTGTTCCGATGCCCGCGCTGCTGCTGCTGGTGCCCGGGAGAGTCGTGTGTGCAATAAAACAACATTGGACCCGGTTTCTTGGCTCTTCTTCTTTGCAAGGGGACGGGGGGGGGGTGTCGGGTGGAGGCTGCCGGAACCAGGGTCTCCTGAAGGGGGCGGCCCGGGGGGTCTTCATGGCAGGAGTGCCTTCTCCTGAAGGAGGCGGGCTGGGGTCGGTCGCGGAGGAAGTCAGCGGCTCGGGGGGCCCCGTTGCCGCTCGCTCGAAGAGCCCCCAACCCCGTCCCATCGTCCGCGGCCGGCGCAGAGCCGGGCTACTTCCTGCCTCGCACCATTGAGTTTCCGGAAGGAGCGCTCCGGCGGAAGGGCGCATGCGCGCACGGGCGCACCGTAGCGGGAGACGCCGCCGCCATGACCTCCGCCTCCACCAAGGTACCCGCCGGCCGGCCGGGGCCGAGGGCGCCTCTAAGGCCGTGCAGAGCGCCAGCGGCCCCGGCTGACCCGCCTTTCCCCGACCGCAGGTGGGCGAGATCTTCTCCGCGGCCGGCGCCGCTTTCACCAAGCTGGGCGAACTGACGATGCAGCTGCACCCGGTGGCTGACTCCTCCCGGCCGGGTGAGCGGGGGGGGGGGGGGCGGGGAGGGTGTATGGGTGTCCTGGGGCGGAGTGGGGGGCCACGGAGGGCGGCCGGGGCGCTGACTGTCCGCGTCCCGCAGGGCCAAGTGGACGGACGCCGAGATCGCCCTCCTGCGGGCCTCCGTGCAGCGCTTCGGCGACGACCTGCACCGCATCAGCGCCCTCATCAAGGACCGGACCGTGTAAGCGGCCCCCGCCCGGTTCCCTCCCCGCCCCCGGCTTCCCCCCTCCCGCTGACCGCAGCCGCCTCCGCCTCCTTCTCCCCCGCCCGCAGGGCACAGCTGAAGGCGGCCGCCAAGCGCAAGGCCTACGAGGACTCCGGGCTGCCCCCGCCGGCCCCCGCCGACTCCCCGAAGAAGCCCGCCGGCCGCAAGCCGGCCCCGCCCGCCGGCCCTGCGGCCCCGCCCGATGCCGCCGCCGCCAAGAAGCCCCGGGCGGACTTGACCCTGAGCGCCCTGAACGACGCCGACGCCCGGGAGCTGGGCGAGCAGGGGCCTTGGGCGGCGCCACCATAAAGCCGCTCAGCTTCGACCAGGGTAAGGGCCGGTGGCGGTGTGTGTCCCGCTGCTCCTCGGGCCCGGTTGCTGCGGCCCGGCGCTCCCCCCCCCTCCGCTTCTCTCTCTCTCTCCTTCCTTCTCTCTCTCTCTTGCAGACAGCCTGAACCTGGAGCCCGGATTCCTGCTGACGCCTGGCGGAGCCGACCTGCCGCTGCTGTCCCGCTGAACCGGAGACCCCACCACCACCCACCCACCCACCACCACTCCCTTGCAGGGCCTGGCATACGGGACGACCCCCCTGGCTCACCAGGCAGTCTGTGCTTGTCCCAATAAAGGCTGCTGCGCTCTGGCTTGGCTCTGCTGGGTGCGTTTTGTTGGGGCCGGGGGGGTTGCCCCTCCTGGAGTGGTGACAGGGCCCCCCCTCACTGCAGCAGCACAAGGAACACTGGCCGCCAGCAGCCGCGGTGCCAGTGTTGAGGTGCTGCTAGAGCTGGGCTGGCAGAGCAGGTGCCCCCCCCCAAGGCGAGTCCTTGTTCCTGGGGTCAGGGGTGGCGGGGCGGCGGCCTCTGCCCAGCTGCCGGTTCGAAGGCGTCCTGGTCGCTCACGTTAGCACCACAAAATGGGTTGTGGATTCGGTTGGCAACAAACCATTTTGTGCTGCTGCTGCGTACGCCAGCGTCAGTGGCTTGGAAAGGGTTTTGCGGGGGGGGGGTGTGTGACAGGAAGCCAGAAGAAGCAGCCCCCCCGGCTGCCCTTCCCAGCGTCTGTTGGACTTCCCAGCAGCCCTCAGGACAGAGAACGGGGTGCCCGCAGGCAGTATGGATCCCAGGATCTGTCAGCCAGGGGTGGGGAGACCCGTTTTCCACCCCACCACCCCTGAACTTGAGGGATGGGGATGCGATGGACGGAGGTCATGAGGGCAGATGGGGTGGACAGCAGGGCCAGCTGGTCAAATTGGGGGGGGGAGGGTGCCCAAGTGGGCCAGAAGAACCGCCACCTCCCCCCCCAAAAAATAAATGACGCGGCCCACTTTCTGCTGAATGGAAAATGGAGACGAGTGACAACGCCCAATGCAGGCTTGAACTGACTCCCCCCCCCACAGCGCACACACACACACACACACACACACACACACAGCGTAAGGTCCTCCTTCCCTGGCCAGCCTGCAGCTGCAGAGTCCAGGGAGCAGACATGCTGCGGCCTGGTGCCCCCTCGCCCAGGGCTTTGCCCCCAAATGCACAGGGGGCGAGGAAGCATTAGGCATTCTGCAGAAGAGGCCAAGTCAGCACCCAAGACCTGCCTTCCCACTCCCTCACCCCCTCCCCAGGCCTACAGTGGTCCAGGGGGTGGACTTGGCTGCTCCTGATGGGTGGGGCCTGACACGTACATAGGCCGTAGGGAAGTACTTTGCCTTTCTCCCCCCCCCACCACGGGCCTCCCCAGGTGAGATTTGCAGCAATGGGCCCCACTTGGGTTCTCTCCTGTCCCAGGGAAGGAAGAGCAGTGTGGGATGGGTGGGTTTCTCATCTGGGGGCCCTTGGGGGAGGAAAGCAGGGGGACGGGCAGATAGTCAGCCCACAATGTGCTAAGTCAGAAGATTTGGGAGGGAGGCTTTTGAACACACCTCCATTGGGGCAGGTAACAGGACAGGGAGGGGGTCAATCAGCATGGGGAAAAAATCTGGGCCTTCTCTGCCATCTTGCATTGAGCCTCCCAAGTCACCCCTCGGTCCCACTTACGCCATCATCGGTGGGAATCTTGCTGCCTCCCCACCTTGAAGTGGGGTGATTGCATCAGTTGCCACAAAGTTTGGGGAGGCCTTGGGGTGGCTCTTAAAACTCTGCAAACTGGGGTGGGTGGGGTACCCTGCTTCTCCAGGCAGTGGAGCAAAGGGTACCCCCCAAGGTGAAAGGAGTTCTGAGGAAGGAGACCCATTTGGGCCAAATGCTGGCGGTGGGGGATCCCTGGAAAGATAGGGTGGGCTGGGGAGGAGCCCTAACGGTTCATCTGTGTGGGACAGGAGGGGAGGGAAGGCTGGGGTCTCCACCATTCTGGGGCCTGACCTCTCTGGTCCTCTAGCTGCCCCATTTCAAATCTGGGGGCTCCTTGGCAGGAGGGAGCCATTCATTTGGCAGCCTGGCCCTGTGCGACCCCCCACCCAACCGGGCCTGGTCCCTGGAAGAAAGGTAGGTGGGTGTCCTCGGAAACGCCCACCGCTCCGGCACAGAGGGGCTTTTCCTTGGAGCAGGGCGATTGGCTGGGGGGGACATGCCTTCCCTGGGGTTGTGGGGTGGCATGGGGAACTGGTGTGTGTGTGGGGCGGGGGGGGCGCTTGCCAGCTTCCCCCCCTGAAATTTAGCCTGGCTTTCCTTTGGCCTCCTTCTCGCTCAGGGCGTGATTCGGCTGTTGTTGCAACGCTGCTTCCACCCACGTCTTTTCCACCCCGTTTGACTCCCTCTGGTGGGGGAACATTATAGCAATCTGGGGGGGGCTGCAAGAGGGCAGGCTGCCCCCGCCATTTTTGGACTGGCAACACTCAACTAGGGCCTGCTAGCCTTCCCTTTGCAGCCAGGGTGTTGTTCTGGGCACCGAGCCGAGAGCAGCCCTGCCTGCCTCTGGCCTAGCACCCCCTTCTGAGCCAGAGCCCCGCCACCTCCACCCCTGTACAACCCCCAGCTTACCTGCTCTGCAGACCCTGGCCCCCTCCAGGTGATCAGGGATCCTGTTTTCCAGAAGTTTAGCCCTTAAAAAAATATTTTGCAGCCACAGCAAGCAAAGTGTGCCCTTTTGCCGCCCCCCACCATCCGATCTTGGCATTTGGCTCTCTCTGGCTCCACGGGGGGCCGGGTCCCCACACCCCCCCAAAAAGGGGAGCCTTATTGCCCCTCTTCCTGCTCCAACTAGGGAAGTTGGGGAGCTCCTTGCCCTTGCCCCAAAGATTTGCCTCTGTTTTTCAGGGAATCCAGAATTGGGGGCGAAAAATAAGGAAAATCAGAGGGTGCCCCCGGGCCCCCCCCAGAGCCGCCAGCCCTTCCGTGCTGCGTTTGGCGAAGGCAACAAGAAAGAGAGAGAGAGAAAGGAAAAAAAAAACAGGGCAACTGAGAAAAGTCTGGTCCTTTTTCCCCCGGCGCAACTTTCTACATTCGAATAAACCCCTTTGGGGTGCTGGAAAAAATCTGCAAAAAATTCAGAGGGGAGGCCAGGCCCCCCTGGACGTGTGTGAAATTTGGCCCAGATCCAGGCAGCCGTTCCCCAGCAAAAAAATGAGCTTTCGAACGGCTCGCTCTCTCCCGCCAGCCTTTAACGTCCCCAGCTGACTTTGTCGCAGTGCCAACTTGTGCGACTGGCTTGGCAGGCCCCCAGCATTTCAAACGGTCACTCTGTCCCTGCGATCAGCGCCCAGAAGCCCCGGCCTGTGCAGGGCTCCCCCCCTCCCCGGAGCCCTGGACCCCCTACGGCCCCCACCCCCCTGGCACCCATCTGGGGAGGGCGCTGGTTGGCTCTTTTCTTAACATACAAGGCCATGGCGGTGTTGAAACATGTGGTGTGTGTGTGTGCGTGTGTGTGTGTCTGTGCCTGCGCACACACCCGTGTGCTAGTTCCCTCATGAATCTGCCGATGTGAAATCAGAGCCTGGTTTACCAGCTGCCCTGCAGCAGCAACAGCTCCCAGCTCTGGACATGCCTGGCCAGGCAGATTCCTGGGAGAGGCCTCCCCATGGAAGGGAATCTCCCCCCCCCACTGAACCCCTCCCCATATAAGCCCCATTCCTGCCCCACGCTGGCCTGGCCCTCTCCCAGCAGCAGGCAAGGGTCAGAGGGCAGCAAATGGGGCTTGACCCCAGGGCCAGGCTGCAAGCCCCAATTGCAGCAGCCACGGAGGGCCCCTCCACCCTGGGGGCCATGCCGGGCCATGCTGCACCCTCCCCCCCCCCCGAGGAGGGCAGGCAGAGGCCCCTGGCCAAGAGTGCCTCTCTCCTCCCCCAGACTCATAGATTCTGGGGCTCTGTGGAAAGGATTTTGTGGGGGAGGGGGAGAAGGCAGGAAAGCCCAATACTGTGGCAAGCAGGAAATGATGTTTGGTTGTTGACTCCTGTCTGCACAACTCACCGGAAATGCCCACCTTCCTGACCGCCAAGGTGGGGCTGAGGAAGGGCATGTCTAGGGTGTCTCCTGCTGCTGCTACTGCTCCCCCATCTAGTCCAGCTCCTGGACCCACCCTCCCCCCCACTATGGGTGACCAGAAGGGAGGTGCTGGTGCTCCTTCACTGAGGGAGGGGGGCAGGGAGGGCCCCCACTGGCTATCCCAAGACACAAAGCAGATCTTTGAACATGTACAATACATATCTTAACATATCCTACCCGGACTGATGGCGCGGGGGAGGGTTTTTTACATATGGTTTTAGTACAGCTTTTAATTGGAATTGTTTATGAGACCTGGAGTTTAATTGTTTTTTTTAATATTTGTATTTTTGTATTATTGTTTTTACTTTGTAAGTAAAAGCCCTGAGTCCTTAGGGAGATAGGGCGGCATATAAGTCTCATAATTAAATTAAATTAAATATCAAAGCAAAATAATCCTGCAAATTGCCCCCCCCCAGGTACAGTTTACCAGCAATCTGTTGTGCCTTTACGATGGGCAGGTCCAGCGCCAGGACTTCGGGCTGCCAACAGCCCACCACCCTGCTTTTCTTTCCCTGTTTGGGGGCCCCAACTGCGACTCTCTTAAAGGGGCTCCCCATAGCCTCCACTTGACCCTCTTTTCCTCCAGACCCTCCACAGAGGAAACCTCGCAAGGGGTGAGAGGAATGGGAGGGGGGAAAGGGAGGGAGTGGGGAGGGGGCTCCCTTCCCACAGGAGGCGCTTCTCCTCCTGACCTGCCCCTGGCACAGACTGACAGACAGGGCAGCGCTGCCACACCAAGGCTGGGCAATTTGGGCCCCCCAACCCTCCATTGGGCCGCAGGGGTGGGTGAGCACCAGCCAACCAAGTTTGTTTGTTTGATTGATTGATTGATTGATTGATTGATTCATTCATTCATTCATTTAATTGGTCTTACATGCCGCCCTGTCTCCCTAGGGACTCAGGGCGGCTCACATAAAAATACCCAATACAAAAGTTAAAAAGAATTAAAAAATTATCGAACCTAATTTGACCAAATAAAGTATTTAAAACCCCATCACATGACGTTTAAAACTAAACCCGCCCCCCCTTCAGTCCAGGCCGGCTTGTTCGAATAGCCAAGTCTTTAGGCTGCGGCGGAAGGAGCGGAGGTCGGGGGGGGGGCAATCGTGGCTCCAGGGGAAGCTGGTTCCATCAAGTGGGCGCCCCCACAGAGAAAGCCCTACCCCTAGGGACCACCAGCCGACATTGTTTGGCCGATGGTACCCCAAGGAGGCCCTGTCTGTGGGTGTGCACCAGGCGATGGGTATTCGATGCTGGCAGGAGATGTTCCCACAGGTACCCCGGCCCTAAGCCATGTAGGGCTTTATAGGTAAGAACCAGCACCTTGAATCTCATCTGAAGGGCAGCCGGCAACCAATGCAGCTTGCGCAGGAGGGGTGTAATATGGGAGTATCGGGATACCACCATCACAACCTGAGTTTGAATCAGGAAGGCCAGCCGTCACCCTCCGGCCAAGGGACGCTTGGGGGACTCCCCCCCCCCCCGCAAGGAGCAGCAACGGAGGTGGGAGCGAGTACGTCCCCCCACCCCGGCCTGGAAGCTTGGGTCGCATTTTTTTAATACGGGGTGGGGGGTTGCTCAGCTCCTCCAGCCCTCCCCGCCCCTCCCTCTTTTTGCGAGGGCTGTGGGTGTTTATAGGCGGGGAGCCACACTAAGCCACCCCACCCCACCCCGCCCCCAACCTCGGCAAGTCCAGCTTTGCAGACGCCAAGACTTCGGACAAAGGAGCGAGAGAAGCCCCGCCCTTTGGGCCGGCCCCCTTCTCGGAGCTCGCCCCACAGAGGGTTCCGGGCGGAGCTCCTGCTTCGGATCCAGCATCCCCGGAGCGCAGAAAGGGGTTTTGCGCGCGTCGCCTGCCGGCAGTCCCGCGCGGGCAGAGGATCCTGCAGCTTCTCCGGAGAGCCGCAGGAGGGACGGGGACTTGCACCAAAGGCTCCGGGGGCAAAAAGCAGGCGCCGTCGGAGCCCCGAGGACTTTGCGCTTCACCTGCAGCCTCTTCGCGCTCCCCCCCCCCAAAAAAAAACCCGGGGTTAGAGCAGGATTCCTAGCAAATCCGGGTGGGGGCAGTCAGTCACCGGCCCTCCGCACAGCCCTGCACTGGTCACCGCACGTGGCGAAGGATGCATCCCCCCTCGCCCCCTGCAAGCCCAGGAAACAGCACGCCGCCGGCCCCCCCGGAACCTGCAAGGCCCCGCAGCCCCTTGGTTTGCCCCGCACGGGCCCCAGAAGCCCCTCCCCTGCCCTCCCCTCCGGCGCAGCCAGGCAGAGACCAGCGCTCGGGATCCAGAACTTTATTGGGGTTGAAACACAGAGAGCTCCGCGTGCGGCGACCAGGCATGCGTGGTGCGTGGGTGGGTGGGCGAGTCCCGAGTCCGCGGGAGGGAGGGCTGCGGTTAGCCCCGGGTGGAACGGCGTCTGAGATCGGCGCGGGGGGGATCGACTGGAAGAAAGCAGAAGTGGAGGGGGGCGGTTCGCCTGTGGCAGCAGCATCTGCTGCAGCTCCGGTTCTATATACAGTTCAAATATAGATATAGCTTATATATTTCCTCTTTCAATAAATATTATATACAAACCCTGCTGGGTGGGTGGGCGGCTTCGGGGCACAGGGTGGGCGGGGCTTGGGGGCCGGTGGGCGGGGCAGTGGGGACGGGGCGAGGGGGCGTGTGTATGTGGCCTCCCCAAGGAGCAGTAGATCAACTTGCTGCTGTGGGCGGACGGACGGAGAGACAAACCGGCTCCTTGTCAGCGAAGTTGGGGGAAGGGCGTCGTGGGGGCGGGGGTGGGGCGCGATGCCAGGTCCTCCCATCACAGCTCCGAGCAGCGGTCCTGCTTGTTGTAGTGGTCGAACTGGCTCTTCCAATGCATCATGTAGGCGCTCCAGAGGTGGAACTCCAGTTTCCACTGCCGCTCGGCCTCCTCAATGTTATCTGGGGGTGGGGGGGGCAGCAGAGAGAAAAGGGGGGAGGGGGAGACAAGAACATCCAGGGACATGGGGGGGCAGGGAGAGAGGGGTTAAGGGGAGGCCATCGAGTGAGGAGGGGGGAGGCAGGCTGAAAAGCCGGCTGGGGGCAGTTTCCTCTGGGGAGAGGGCCGGTTCTTAGCAATGGGTCGACCTGGGATGGGGGATTCTGGGCAGGAGCCGGGCGGCGGGAGGACCATCTCCAGCCAAGGAGGCTCAGCCAGGGAAGGCCCCTCCAGAGGGGGACATTTTGCTTTTGGAGGAGGAAATGGGGGTGGGGGGAGTTAAGAGGCATCATCCTTGTTTCTCCCTTCTGGCTGGGAGACGCACAGCAGGCCTGGATCAGTTTCCTCCTCCCTACCCCCCCACCCCCATCCACTGGCTGCCTGGTTCCCCCAGCCCAGCTAGGAAGGGGTTTGATGGTCATTTCCCAGCTGAGAACATGGGGTGTGCAAATGGCTGCACACCTGTTCAGCAGAGCCCTGGCCCGAACCATCTGAGGCCCTCTGGCCATGGGGCCCAGAACTGTCAGTTGAACCGCACCCGGCTTGCTTGCCAGAGGGGCCAGGAGACACCCCCGGCAATGCCAGGGCAGCTGAGACTGCTCCCTGCTGGGACCAAGGCAGCCAGCAGGGGGCAGCAGCAGCCTCCTCCTTCTTCTTCTGTTCCAGAGCTGGGAGTCCAGCCCCTCCCCTGCCTCTCCACCCACCCACTAGACTGGAACCTCCCCTCAGCCCCCTGGGAAGGGAGCAGGCCCAGGGCCTACTGAAACCTTGCCACCCTCAGGAGTTGAAGGAACATCGCCTGGGGCCTGGGGTGGAGAGGTGCCACACCCACCCCCTCCCTTCCTCCCACCTCCTTCGCTGCCCAATGTCCTTGCAGACCCCCATCTCGGCTACCACAAGCCCTTCCAGAGGCCCTGGCTAAATCCGGAAGGCCAGCGCTCCGGTGCTTGGGAAGCTCCGTAAAGAGAGTTCCAAGAGTTTTCCCGGAGCAAGACCGATCTCTCTCAGGCTCCCGGAGGTGGGTGGAAATGCCAGGGTTTTTTTTTCAGCTGCTCTGAGTCTCAGGACCCCCTCCCTGTTCTCTCTGAGGAGCCCCTCCAGGACTCCTGGCCACTGTCTGCCTGGCTTCCTCTCTTTCGGGCACAGGTGCCCTGCGCGGCTGCGGTGAGTTTTCCTCCCACTGGGCTCCCTTTCCTGGCAGCACCACTTCCTGCCACCCACCCCAGACCTTGGGGGGGGGCATTCAGGACAAGAGCAGAGGGGCAGAGAGAACCATTGTTAAATGCTGGCAAACCTACAAGGGAGAAGAGAATGAAGCGTGCAAGCCAGGCCCTGGAGCGGGGCGGGTGGAGTTGGTGAGGCCGTGGCTGGCCTGAGCAGCCCAAGGGATGCTAACCGAGTGAAGCCAACGATGGCCGGCGTCTTCACCCAAGGCTGCAGAAGAGGGGAGGGCTGCAGTTGGAGGAGTTAGAGAGCAGAAGGCCTCCAGGCCTGGAGAAGCAGGGCTGCTCTTGCAGAAAGGAGCCGCAGCCGGGTCTGGTCAGGGGAGGACCACGGCCGGCTGAGAGGAAGGCAGGAGGAGCCTCCTCTCACCTCCAGCTAGGCCCTCCCCATCCCTGCACCCCTCCCTCCACAGCCCCAGGGCTCACCTGTCGCGTTCAGCAGTTTGGGGAGGAAGTGGTTCCAGAAGGCGCAGATCTGGGCCCGCAGGCTGTGGTGGGTGGCCAGTGGCTGGGTGTTGAGCTGGACATACTGCGGCCGGGAGGCGGTGTAGGTGGGCCAGGCCCCGTTCTTATCGGCAGGGTCTGTGGGGTTCCTGTGCCAAGACAGAAAGAGGACCGGCTATCGACAGGCAGGGCCTCCCGGCTGCCCCGGCTTCTTGCCCTTTGCCATGTGTGGGACGCCCCAGCGTGCTTTGCCTGTCCTGCTTGCCCTTCTTCCCAGGCAAGACGCTGTCAGGGGGTCTCTCATCCCCAAATCCAGTGCACCCCAGAACATCCCTCTGGCCCTGCCCCCATTCCTGCCTCCAATTTAGAACCAGGTGTCTGGTATGAGGAGGCCTCCAGTGTCCCTTCTGACTCATGTTATTCACGCAGCTGTGCAGGGATAAACCTTCCAAGGAGGTCCCCACATTTAGAAGTCCCCTTTCCTGGTGTGGCTGCTAAAGCTAGTATAGCGATAGAAGGGAGGCACCCAAGCTGGCCTCTCGCCCCGTCTCTCGTTTACGTTTGAAGCCGGAAGATCTGGACTCATGTTTTCCTGCCATCAATGGTCAATTTCTCCTTTTACAAGCCACCGTTCCCTGCCTTCTGGGTCTCCCGCTTCCCTCTGTGTGCTCCAAGTTTCCATCTCACCCCCCTTCCTTGACCAGTGGTCCCCTGGCTGCTCCCCCCTTGCCCCATTCAGCCCCCCCACCAGTTACCCTGTCCGGGCAAAGTTGACCCAGTAGCGCATCATCCTGCGGCTCAGCTCCTTCTCTTGGGGCGTGTAGTTCAGGCTGTCATTCAGGGGCAATCCAAAGACAAACTCGATCTCGTAGCCATGGGGGACCCCCATCCAGGGGGGCCAGGGGAGGTTGGAAGCCCGGTGGTCAAACAGGTAGGCATACACCTTGTTGTTGCGCTTGGTGTAGTCATTGGCAAACTGCACAACCGGGCAGATGACGTTGTGGTCCCCCACGATGTCATCCAGAGCCTCCCGGTTCTTCTCCCCATTGTCCTGGTCCTGCCAGTCAGTGTACTGCAGCACCACAGCCTCGGTGGCGATGTCGTTGGCGTGTGGCACGCCCATCCGCACCCCTTCCAGGAAGTCGGCCTGGTTGATGAGGCTCTCGTTGTCCTTGCTGAAGCCGGGCAACCCATAGATCAGGAAGTAGGAGCCCTCGTCTTTCACCACGCCCAGCAGCAACTGGGTCTCCTTGAAGTTGCCCGAGCCCAGCATGGCCTCAGGGGTGTCTGGAAAGAAGTCCCCATCAATGACCGGGACGAAGGGGAAGCGGAAAATGCTCTTGTAGGGCAGGACGGACCACTCCTTGGCAATCAGCTCCTGGGGGGTTTTCGAGCGCAAGCAACTAACCAGCTCCGAATCGTTGTTGAAGTGGCAGCCCAGCTGCTTTCCCAGGAGCCGCCCGGCAGGCGTGATGGTGTGGCGTTGAGGCGCCCGCTCTGCAGAATGGCCCGCTGGAAGAGGGTGCGGCTCTGGGTGGAAAGCAGGTGCATGCCCACCGAGGCGGCCCCGGCGCTCTCCCCAAAGATGGTGACTGCCCTCGGATTGCCCCCAAAATGCTGGATGTTGTTCTGGATCCACTGCAGGGCCAAGCGCTGGTCCAGCAGCCCCATGTTCCCCGGCGCCTCTGGACTCCCCGGAAGGCCCAAAAGCCCCCACCTTAGCTGAGGAGACCAGGGCGATGATGTTCTGTGTAGGTCAGGAAGCGGCCATCGTAGACGTCCAGGGACGCAGCACCACTGTAGAAGCCCCCTCCGTAGATCCAGACCAGGACGGGGACATCCCTGGGGCGTGGGGAGGGCACCCAGATATGAGGTAGAGGCAGTCCTCGCTGATGCCCCGGTTGGGGTTCCACATCTCCGTGCCCTGGAACCCTGGGTAGGAGTCGTCCACCATCTGGTAGCAGGCGTGCTGGTAGGAAGTGGCGTCGAGGACATGCTGCCAGGGCTTGACGGGCTCAGGGCGCAAGAAGCGCATCCTGCCCACAGGAGGCTCCGCAAAGGGGACACCTAGGAAGGCCGAGACGTGGCCGTCGAGAACTGGCAGGCTCAGGCCACGCACCCAGCCCGTCTGGGTGGCTACTTTCAGCTCGCTTGCCCGGCCAGGCAAGACCGCTACAGAGGATAGGATGCAAAGGAGCTGGAGCCACCAAGGCCACGGCACAGGCATCTCGCCAGGCTGGCAGGAGGGCATCTGCGGGGGGAAGGGGGTGGAGTGAGAAATGCACCTCCCCAGCCGGGCCCTCTGGGCCACCCGATAAAGACCCTTCCACCCCTATCAGCTCAGCCCAAGCTGGCGATTGAGCTCATCAGACCCAGGCAGATAGCAGCGGCTGTGGGAGGAGCCAGGAGCAGCCTCCCCCCATCCCACCCGGAAGAGGGCCTGTGAAGGGGGAGGACCTGACCCAGGTCGCTGAGAGCATCACAAAGCTGCTTTCCTAAAAGGAGTACTGAATGCCCCCCCCCACCAACATGGGCCAGTTCATTGGCCCATCCATCCCCAGCCTTTGCCTTTGAAGCAGGAGGGGGTGATAAGCCAGTCCAGTTGATGGAGCCTTGCCCATGTTGTGTGCTGATCGACGACTGGTTATTCCTATATTGAAGAAGTCTTGTTACTTAGCAGGCAGGGAATGGGCTTTGGTCTCATGGTGCATGGAGCGGAGCTGCCCGCTGCTCCGGAAGGCCTGGCCATGGAGGGGATGGATAGAGGAGCCTGGGGCTCAGGAAGGGGGAAGGCTGGTGATCGGACGGGGGATGGGGTGGTGTCTTGGCCCACCAGTGTGTAGTCTTTAGCTGGACCGTGTCACTATCCGTACACGGAAGGTGTGTGTGTGGGATGTTGGGGCTCCCGCTGGGGCTCCGATTGGCCCCAGATCCCCGTTCTTTCCGCTGCGACCTGAAGACCTGGTTCTTTCAGCGATCTGGCCTGGACTGAAGCAGAGTGGGATGGGTTTTTCATTGCATTTTAACTATGTTTTAATTGCATTTTGATTCGTTTGTGGGTTTTGGAGTTTATTGGGCTTAAAATTTAATACAAGATTCAAGGTTTTAGTAACAACATATAAAGTCCTACATGGCTTGGGTCCGGGGTACTTGCAGGAACGTCTCCTGCCGGCATCACATTCCAATCGGCCTGTACACTCCCACAGACAGGGCCTCCTTGGGATACCATCAGCCAGACATTGTCAGCTGGCAGGGCCCAGGGGTAGAGCCTTCTCTGTGGGGGCACCCACTGTGTGGAATCAACTCCCCTTGGACCTTTGTTTGGCCCCTGATCTCTGCTCCTTCTGCCATGACCTAAGACTTGGTTATTTCAGCAGGTCGGCCTGGACTGAACCAAGAGGGGAGGGGGGTTACTTTTAAATAATTTTAATGGTTTTAATAGTTTTAATGTTTAATATTAGGCTTGTACTGTTTAATTATTTTTAGTTAACTTATTGTGTATTTTTATTCTGTGAGCTGCCCTGAGTCCTTAGGGAGAGAGGGTGGCATACAAGTCTAATAAATAATAATAATAATAATAATAATAATAATAATAATAATAATAATAATA